>CM067490.1:31066951-31082501 GCA_034552555.1 Semaprochilodus insignis | reverse complement strand
GAGAGAGAGAGAGGGGTGTCCTTCAGGACGGTCCCTCTGAATGTCCGTGTCCTCTTATCGGGATAATGAATGGTGGGCTCTGAGCAGGACAGTAGGATTAATAAAGGTTTAGTAATCAGACTGTACAGAGAACAAACGGGTCATCCATCACGTCCACTCAGCTCAGCAGAGCCGACCCGATTCTCTACACTCGCAATCCGCCTAATTCAGCAGGCTCGACCTCTGACCCTAACGTCCACTGAAGGGCCTTAGCAATTAGGCACTGCCACGGAAAGCTAAAGGAATCCCAATAAATGCTTTGTCCAGTCGGACATGAGTGGCACGGTGACTAATGGTGCTGTCGGTGGGTAATGAGAGTGACTGTTTAAGTGAGGATGGTGTTATATACAGTCCTGGGTCACTCATGTCACCCTAATTACTGTAGAACCCAAACGGGGACACGGATACGGTCGGATTTCGTATTGATTACCCAGTAGTAGCATTCACTCCGGTTCTGGTCAAATCCTGCTCACAGGACGCTCATATAAACGTAATTTAATTAGGGTATACAATCCGTATACAATCACCCCAGTCACCTTAAAGGACCCATGTCCTAGTGGTGTCCTGGTCCAGCTGCTCTCCAGCTGTTCTGTATCCCTTAGAATTAAAGAGGTTACTGTACCTTTAAGACTGATATATGTACATGAGCTCTTATTGGCTGCCCTGTATTACACCTTGATCTGAAAGCAGCCTGGGCTGGAACACTCCTGGGCGGGGCTAACCTGCAAATACATACATACATACATACACACACACACACACACACATATACACTGTATATACACTCGTCATCAAAGGAACAGCTGGAATGAAACTTGGTGTGTAGGTTTGACACCGTGAGACAAGCCAATGATTCACGCTCAGCCGCACGTGTGAGGTAACAAAGACGGGCCTTATCTCCGTACCTGTCTGACTATATGAGAAGTTTCTTTATTCCGACTGTTCCAACATTCCAGCTATTCCAAATGATTCCAGCCCTCAAACATCCGCAGGTATCCCGGTCAGTTCAGTAGGACAGAGCTGTCTGAGGGGAAGTCAGTCATCAGGTACCAGTTACAGGTTAACAGCCACATACCTACTGATCTCTCTCTCTCTCACTCACTCACTCACTCTTTCTCCCTCATCTTTCTCTCCTCCCCCCCTCTCTCTCTCCTTTCTCTCATGTTTTCATCTTTCATCTAGTCGATCTACTGAGAGAAAAGGGGGGATCTGCCCATCTCCCCCCCCCACTCTTTCTCACTCTCTCTCTCTCTCCATTCCCTTCCCTCTTTTTCTCACTCTCTCTCCCTCTTTCTCCACTCCCTCACTCTCCATCCCTCCCTCCCTCTTTCTCTCTCTGCCCCTCATCTTTCTCTCTCCCTTCCTCTCTCTGCCATCTCTCCATCTTCCTCCCTCCCCCTTATAAATAGAGTTATTTTCTTTCACCCTCCCTCCCTCTCTCACTCTTTTTCTCACCTCTCTCTCTCTTTATCTTTCTCTCCCCAGCCACCTCTCTGTTTCTCTCTCTCCTTTGCTCTATCTTCATCTCTACCTCTTTCTGTCTCTCTAGCCCATCATTAGTTCCCCCCCTCTCTTCCACTCTTCTTTCCTTCACCCTTCTCTTGCTATTTCTGTCTGTCACTCTTTCCTTCTCTATTCTTTCCGTCTTTTTCTTTCTCTTTCTCCCACACTTTCTTTTGCTCTCTCTTCTTATCCACACTCGCTCTCACACACTTTTTCACTCTTTCTTTCTCTCTCTTTCTTTCTCACCTCTGTCTCCCAGTCTTTTTATCCTGTCTTTCTCTCTCTCAGCCTTTTCTGTTTCTGTCAATCCTTATCTTTTCATCTTACTCTTTCACTCTCTTTCTTATTTCGTCTTTCACTCCTTCTCTCGCGCTCACTCACTCACCCACTCACTCGTTTTTTTTCCATTCTTTTTCACATCTTTTTTCCTTTCTTTTATTCCCAAATCTATCAACTACATTTTCATCTTTCTCTCTGTATCTGTCTCTCACTCTCTTCTTTCTTCCTTTCTTTGTTTCTTTCCTTCCCAAACACCTGACTCTCCACTCTCCATCATCTCTCTCTGCACTGTTAAACCCAGTAGATCTGGTGCAGAGACAGCAGCTCTAACGATGCGACTGTTGTTCTCCTTTCATTCAGAGACAATCACAGGACTCCAGCTGCACTCTTTCGTTCTGGTCTTCAGGTCTTTCCTCCTCTACAGCACTGACACTCCTCTCCTCCAATCCCCAGATAAAAATAACCCCCCTGTTCCTCTCCTTCCTACTTCTGCCGTCGCCTCAGCCGTCCTCTCAGCCGCGTCCCCGATGAAAGATAGCGGGGCCGCTCCGCCGCTGAGTCGCCCTGCTCCGGCCGGACAGCTGTGAGTTATGAGCTGTGTGGGACCACCTTAATCTGTCACAGCCGCACGAACACCGTTTGACCTTAATTTCTCTGCTGCCGGGCTTTAATGCCGGGATTTGTCAGAGATCTTTCTGCTTCTCTCGTTCCGTCTCTCCAGCAACAAAAGGCCGACGCTCCACGGACTACACCGCCGCTCACACGGAAAAGCTTCACTGCAGATGCCTCCAAAGAGGGGACGCCAACCTGGACCTGGAGATCCACCTTCCTGCAGAGTCCACTTCCGACCACAATCAGCTACCCCTGCTGATTAACGTCTACAGATGATCCTGATTGGCTGGATGAGATGCAGTTGGTGTTAGGTAAGGGCAGCATGATGTCCAGGACTCATCCAGCAGTTTTCCAGCAGATGCTAACACCATTACAGGAGAATTCCCTGTAGACTGGGATTTTAGCCACTGCTGGTAGACAACACCTCAATAAGAAGGACCTCTTTACTGATTTACTGACCTTACTTTGCCTTTTCCATTGGTCAGCATTAAACCAGACAGCTTCAACACATATTCATAATTATCACATGCAGGAGCTCACTTTAGGCCATTTATTAATGTGTTATAACTGCTTATTAATACGTTGTTATCTAATAAGCCTTTAATAAACTAATTTAAAGCTATTCAATCATTTAAAATGGGGGCCTTATTCTAAAGAGGTACCAGGCTCAACAACATTGAGGTGTTATAACTGCTTATTAATGATTTTTAAGGTGTTTATGATCTAATTAATAACCATTCATAAACACATTTTACACCATTTATAAACCCTTTGTAATTTAGGTGAGGCCATTTTTTACCATTTGTGCTGCACACAGAGAAATTTGTGTTCCACATTTAACCCATCCATGAAGTGAAACACCCACACACACACGCACACTAGGGGGCAGTGTGCACACTTGCCCGGAGCAGTGGGCAGTCCTATTCACGGTGCCCAGGGAGCAGTTGGGGGTTAGGTACCTTGCTCAAGGGCACTTCAGTCATTGCTGTCGGTTCAGGGAATCGAACCGGCGACGCTCCAGTCACAAGGCTGGTTCCCCGACCTCCAGCCCATGACTGCCCCAGGGGAGCCTTATTGTAAAGTGGGACCAGCCAATCATTAACATCTGCTCTGGAGCCATTTTCCACACATGGTACGAGACATTCCCTGCACGGTAGCACCTCTTCCCATTCTATGGATCCCATCACTCACAGCCCGCAGGTATTTATAGCCCCATCATCCTCGTGCAGCGCCATCTGCAGGAGCCTGAAGGTACTACCACCTTAAACACACAAGGGGCCTCGTTTATGGTCCCATAGAAGCATAATATATGGAAGAATAGGCCCAGCACATTATCTGTGTTCCACCAATATAGAGCCATGTTCTTTCCCAAAGAACCCTCAAGGAACCATCTGTTTAGGAGCGTAGTTGTTTGGACAGACCTGTGCAAACTTTTTGCTGAGTACAGCTCAGCGATTGGAGAGACGGGACGTGGTCGGAGCAGGCTGCTGTAGCCCGAGGGCAGATTGGTAAAAGGCTAATAATTTGCTGGATAGTCGGAGAAGCTAAAGCTGTGGATTAGGTGTGTATGTGATGGGACGGGAGGACGGCAGGACAGGTGGGTGGATGGTTGAGAGTAGAGTGTTTCTGATAACAGACTCAGCAGTGCAGGAGACGTGATTTGGGTGCCTTTGAGGTGAGAGAGAGCAAAACGAACAGCCACAAGCTGGAATTTGTTTTTCTCTCCGTTCCCCTTTCAGAAAAAGTCTTCACAGTGTTTGTGTACATTGAAGAAAACGTCCTGAACAGTCTTATTACATATAGAGGTTTACATACAGTACCTTCTACACGTGGGGGATAGTGTCATAAAACACCCATCACTTATTATTTCTTGTCCAAACAGCCGTTAATCCACATACATTAGGAAGGAAACAAGATAGAGAAACTGGGCCTCCTAACAACCACCTGGAAGACCTGCTAGACCCACCAACACTGTCCCCCTCAGATATAAACAGCACTTCCATCTTTGAGAGAGAGGAGAACATCAAGCTCCACTCCTGCTTCAGATCTGAGACCATCCACGGGTGTCTCTGTCCATTCTTCTTCCACTGTGAGAGACTCCTCAACACTACGGAGGTCTGAAAGGAGGTGTAGCTGTTCAAGAAGCTCCTCACTGAGAAAAGGAGACACACACATCCAACAAAGAAGCTGCTGGTGTTCTCAGAACAATGTACTGACCACCCCAGAGTCCAGAACCTCAACACCACTGAATGTGTTTAGGGTTACATGGATGGTGAGAAGAAGCAGAAGATGCTAAACCAGCTGAACAGACTGAACTTTGAGCACCGCAGATATGTACATACGGTCGAGTCCAAAAATTTCAGAGCAATTTTTAACAAATCTGAGATTTGTTTTTTAACTGAACTGGAAAAAAAAACAGAAAATTCTGAAATTCTTGTTAAAATTTCATTCAAAATGCTGATAATAGCGTTTGTTATGAACACATTCATATTAATAAAAGTTATTAATTAATTATTAATTAGAAGCTAATGCTAAATAGAAGCATTTTCACCAGCACTATGAGACATATGCATATACAGGATGTATTATAATGTGTAGACGCTTGCGTAAACTTACTTAAACGCACTTATATGTTAGTACATATACTTCCATAAAATTGAGCAACCTTTAATTTTCCTGTATAATTTGTACATGTCTTTACATCATGTGAGAATCTGAAGATGACTGAACTGATGGAAATGCTCCAAACTAGCTTCAGATAAAATCTCTTTATATTGACTTACATGGAAAGTACTCTCCTGTAAAACGACCATTTTGGAAACACTTCAAAACTATAGCTATGGGTTTGTGTTTGACCAATATTTAATCTGGTTTTCATGAAGTTATTTTAATTATTTATTTATTAATTGTAACTTCAGCAAATTCTGAAAATTGCATCAGACCATGCGGCCTGGTGATAGCTAGCTCGTAAGCGAAACACAGTTCAGCTCACCACATGTCTTCCTTATATGGGAAGGTCGATTGACTTCTTTACTCTTGTAAAGGTAGTTACTGTTAGCTTTAGCTCTACGCTATGTGTTTTTCCGATTAGCATCGAACTTTGCTAACGGCTAGCTGCAGCCCTCTCCTTCCAAGCACACGGAGAGAGAGAGAAAAACAGTGTGATACGGTGGCTGCATTAGCCACGCAAGACAAGCTAGATTCTCTGCTACGGTTGTCTGCAGCTCAGCGCAGCGGACTCCCTTGACTGCTGAAGTTTTAAACATGTAGTATTTGAGGCTCACATGAAACGTGGGTTACACTTTACTGTAGAATAAAAGTGAAGACACCAAACTATAAACTAGAACTGGAATTAAACAGTCCACCTTAAAACCCTCCAGAATGGACCTTTACAGGAGGATGAAGCAGCTTTCTTAACCTGCAGTGGAGCTGATAGAACAAGGTTTATTACTAAGCAGGTTTGGAGCAATTCTATTGGTCGGTCCCTCATGAATATTCATTAAACTGAAAGGAGAACTAGAGCTTTTACACTGTGCAGAAAAAGAGATCAAAGTTTTACACCACTAAATAACAAAAACAACGGACATGGAGACAAAACACCAAGCAGGAACAAAGGGAACAACAGGGAGTATAAATGAGCAAGGACTAACAAGGAACACCTGGGAAGGGGCGGAGCTACAAACTAAGGACAGGTGAGGGGCCTGACAAGAGGGCGGAGACAAAAATCAAAACAAACAGAAGCACATGGGACAGGACAACAAATGGCACATGGAAGTGACAAGAGGAAACGGAGACACACAGGGACAAGACAAGACAGGACGTGACACTTCGGAAAGTCAGTTCTGCTTCTTTTCCTCCTTCTGTTGTTTGATGGCTGACTAGACGAAATTCCGACCCACCCAAAAAGGGTTTTCACACCACAAACATGCCGGACCGTGGTTCAGTTTGATCTGGACCGAGACCACCGCTTTTGGTCAGTCCAGCTGAAGGCATAAAAACGAGCCTCCGTGTGTTTGTGTTTACGTATTTGCCTGTTTTGGATGCTGGATCATCTCCTCCTAATCAAAGATGCATTTCGGAGCTCGGGTTAATTATACCGCTGCCTTAGGCTGGAGGATGGGCTCGCAGCTCTAACTCTAATCGCGTGTGCTCTTTGAGGGGGCTCCATGCGGCCTTAGAGCTTTAATCAGCACGAGTTTAGGAAGCGATCGGTGTTCATGCTGCTGTACACGAGTCGTCTTTTCCGCATTCTCTCTTAGCGAGCGGACCCTTATCTTTGATCTCGGGCATGAAACGTCTTTTGTTGTTGTTGTTAATATAAGAGATTGACATCTTTTCAGGCATTACGGTGTTCAGTCTAAATCTGTTCAGGCAAGAAAGCTGATAAGTTCATCTGCAGTAACTCTAACATATGGTGGGTGGGTTTGACTTCATGAGACACGCTCGGATGTGACGTAAGCAAGGACGGGCCTCGTCTCTGAACCTGACTGACCCAACAGCCACGATTACAGACATCCAGCGAGCAGTGATGTCCTCCATGAGTCATCCTGTTAGTGCAGCACCATTGGCAGACGGCTGCACCACGCAGGACTACATGCACACAGACCGTTACCACGACTGTCCTTAACACCACGTCACCGTCACCAAAGACTGCAATGGTGTCGTGCCAGACTGTCATGGAGTGACTCAGAATGGCAGCAGGTCATCTTCAGTGACGAGTCCCGCTTTAGTCTTGGTGGAGACGACCAACGAATCCGTGTGTGGAGGCACCGTGGTCAGCGCCAAGATGAACGGTTTGTTGTCACTTGCCACATGTCCAGAAGGCCTGGTGTCACTCCACCTCCACCCCTACCGCACCATCTGCAGGAACTGTGTGAGGATATTCAAGCTGCATGGGATGGATTATCACAGGACACCATTAGGAACCTCTACAGCTCCATGCCGAGACGTCTGGCGTGTTGGGTTAGCAAACACGGTGGCCCAACGCCATACTGAGAGACAGACTTCTGTATGTGTAGCTCAATAAATATTGATCATATCAGTCTAAATTTATCATCAGTTATTGATCCTGGTGACCTTTATCTTCCTTCCCAACAGCACTGCAGTCCCACACCTCCTTCTGGGTGCAGCTGTTCTTTGGATAATGAGTGAATAGACAGACCCACACGCTGTTTGGTAAAAGCCAAGCAGGTTGTTGAAATGCTGGACATTTCCGACCACACTGTCTTTGTGGGCATCTTTCCTAAATAAGTGCTTCCATTGCCAGTCAATGAGCCCCTCAAGCTACTACACGTATTTACTTCATATTAAGAAGGGCTAATTACCTGAATTAGGTGAGGTTAGAGCAGGAACAGAGTAAACGTGACCTGACTGGTAGTTTCTCAAAGAATAAATCTGCTAATGTAGTCCTAAATGCAACGGCACTCTTAAATTGTGAATAGAATTCATGAATTAAATTTAGAACCATTTTGCCATTTGTGCCCTCACACAAGTAAACATGGCGCCTCAAAGGCACATCAGTCACGTCCTGTCGGTTCAGCCCCCAAAGAACCGCAGGGAAACGCTACTGGCTCAAGGTGCCTTGTCGAACGACCAAGCGCATCAGCCTCTAGGGTGCGCTGCAGGTGCCATAGGGGAGACTTTAAGCATCAGTAAGTCGTTGTATGGATGTTATGAGTGTGTTTATGTACCAAACACACCACTTGGTCTACCATCAACTACAAATGTGTAGTTAGAACCGACCCGCCTGCTTGAGGTCCATGTCAGCCAGCAACGAGTGGCAGTTCTCATCTGCTGCTGTGTTCAATCAAAGAGCATTCGCTTCTCCTGGTGTCAGACGGAGGAGACCTCCCCACCGCTCCCAGCCGAAAGGAGATTAACCGCCCTTCCACAAACCCAAAGGTGAAAAGGCAGACAGGACCGAGCCCAACCGAGGGCCGGAGAAGAAGAAGCAGCGTGGTGAGGACGGGCAAAAGACATCAGAAAGGAGGAATTGGCGCAAGTGCATATCCTGGGCGCACTGCTGCCAGAGGAGCTGAATCGGCACATGCAGCTCGTCTGCTCAGGTTCTGCCATTGTCACAATAACAAGCTTGTAACAGTAGCAGAACTATATTTGGTGCTATATAAAGAACCATGCACACACACACTGATCTGAAGAACCATGTCACCATGCGGAGAACCTTGCATTTTACCTTGCTTGGTAAACTCCTGGTTCTAAACATAACCATTCCCTTTATTAGTGAGAGAGTGTAGATCAATAAAATCACTTCTGTGTTTGGGGCTGTAATGGCTTAACAGGCTTGGTCATGTGGTTTCTGATACTGTATGACTCACTGTTATTAATGGATTAATAGTGCTTTCCATTTAAATCGGAAGTCGGAGCTGGGAATGACGCCACACCTGAGCTGATCGTATTCAAGTAAAACATTTGTAAACCAAGAAGTGACACCTCTAAGAAAACCTCTGCTGTGCTTGCTCTTTCGGAATACAGTCGGTTTGCTCACTAGCCAGATTAGCCATTAGCTATTAGCCAATGTTAGCAATACCGGTTGCTAACTACACATGACGTTATATGGTATTTTGTGAATAGATAGCACTGTAGCTACAAGATTAAGATGGGTGGGTCAGCCATCTTGGATTTTAAGGTCAGTGTTGGTGAGCCTCTCCCAAATCCGACTTGTGGGGGCATTCCAGTTCAAATTTCTACTGAGAACTTGGGAATTCTGTTTTCCTAGTTCAAATGGAATGCACCATAAAGTACATTAGCATAAAGCTAAAAACAACAGCAGCAGCCAACATGAATTTTAGCCTATGTTTATAGAAACCATATAATCAAGTGTTTAGGGAAAGCTACTTTACTGAATGGCTAATTGCTAATGCCATGCTAATGTATGAATGCTAACCAGCTTTCACTTTCTTGTTAGCTACATCACAGCTACTTACAGCTCCAGACAAACTTCAGACATTAAATAAAGGTATGATGTGAGCGTGCGATGATGTAGACATGCAGTTAGCACTATGCTAGTTAGCAGGATATAAGCCTTCCACCAACTTTAGCCTTGCGGTCCTTATTTCGCCAGCAGCGTTTGGATGGAAAATCATGCAGCGAATACAGTTTTTATCAGGGGCAGTTAAGGTGGTCTGACCTGGTCATAAGACCTGAGAGCCATTAGGTGAGCTGTTAGCCACCATTAGCAGCAGCCTGCAGGTAAATGAATGTGTTATTAGCTCTGGAGCAACAAAACACACAGAAAGGCCCACTGAGCCTGAAAGGGAGCGGCACAAAAACAGGGTGCATTTACTTTGGCTCTGCGCTGACGCGGAAACGTGTGCACAAAACAAGAAAAAGGGGGAAATAGACAGCAATCGACAGAAAGCACAGTGATTTTAAACAAGAGCCCCATTTCAGGGTGCAATTGCCGTGAGGGAAATTGCTGAGGCTCCGGCACCAACAAACCGCAACACCTGGTCTTTTACATGCAAACCGTGCGATATGCTGTAATCAATTCTCCTTTTCATAGCATGGGTTTGAGCCGCAAACGGTTCTTTACTGAAACATGACCGCGAGGTTAACGCTCACTGACTTAGAAGTCCTTTTTTTCTTCTATCGGAAAAATAACCTCTTGTTAAGTGTGAACAGTTTCCGGAATCTGAGGGATCAAATTTAAACGTTGATCATTTTGGCGCTCAGAAGCTTCGATTTTGTTATTGNATTTTGGCGCTCAGAAGCTTCGATTTTGTTATTGAATGTTTTCCCCCCCGAAGCTTCATGCAGTTCTAGAAAAAATTAAATGGTCAGTTTGTACCGCCATTTTGTATGCAGTATCTAGAACTGCATAAAACTATTAAGGTTAATAAGATTAAGATTAGTTCCAGGTATTTTTAATTGTTTTTTTTAATTATTTTTATTATTATAGTTTTATTAAAACTATAAACCATAAATAAGGCACAGGTCAAAAGTCATCATCATCATCATCATCATCATCATCATCATCATCTTTTCCAATATGTTAAATGTGACGCTGGATTGGCGAACCAGACGCTCGCGGAGGTAAAATGCAACAAGGCTTTAATGCGGGGTCATGAGGGAGTCGATTCGGCAAACGCACAGAATGGCAAAACCAGAGTGACCAAACAGACATGGGCAAGACGAGGCGTAAATCCAGATACAGACTGGGGTCAGAACCAGGACAATAAGAAACCAGGTGATCAAACAAGAGGGAGAGGTCAAAGGGCAGAAGAGGGTCGAACACAGGAACACAGATAACAATAGAAACCCGCTCGGTAAGCAACACTACGCTCCGCAATACAAGGGCCGGTACATATACACAACAAGGAAACGGAAGACAGGTGAGGTTAATCAGAACTCGGGTGACGTAGGGCAGGGAAGCTGTTCCTGACTGGTGGAGATAGCACTCGAGGTGTTGTAGTCAAGGAGCAGGGAATCATGGGGAGTGTAGTCCCCAGACTCGGCGGAGACATTAAATACAGCAAATAAACAGTACTCCTCCAAAAACATGTGCAGAGATTTGTGCTCTGTATAAAATGTTTTATTAATTTGTTTCAAACATTTTGTAAAATAAGCAAAAAATTAAATAAAAAACAATTAAAATTACCTGGAACTAAGATTAGTAATCTTAATCTTTTTAACCTTAATAGTTTTATGCAGTTCTAGAAATTGGGAGCATATTGCATACAAAACGGTGGTACAAACTGACCATTTAATAACAATCCACCGCTACCAGGCTCAGACTGGACCACCAGTCATAAACCTACTCTCAGTGTGGTCAGAAACTGTCCATTGATGGCTAACACAAAGTAAGCATCAACAGACAGTATACCGGACACAGGGGTCCAGATTTCAAGATTCTCTAACAGTAACTAAGAAAAAACTTGGATTGTGGATCAAAGTCAGAGTCCAAAACACATTATGGATGACCTTGGACTGATCTCGGACTCGGATCTTTAGACTGTAGTCCTCTAGCTTTGAGTCAAGCTTGCTTCGGTAGTGACGGTTTTAGCTAATGTTGAGCAGAACTCAACTCAAAAATGCCAGCCAAGTAGATGACTAGAAAACACAGCTTTGAACAGCTGTACACACATAAAACCACATCTATCTATCTATCTATCTATCTATCTATCTATCTATCTATCTATCTATCTCTCATCACTGTCCAAAAAAACCCAACTACCTCCAAAATGGTAACTTTACAGGAGAGGGCAAAAACCCACCTAAATTATAATGCAAGTCAATGGAACCAGACGTCTTATATACATTTTAATTATATATATCAAATTATATATGACATCAAATTATCGCTCCAGTTTCTTCCTAAATCAGCATCTCCACATGTACAGCAGGTTCTTAGTGAGGAACAGAAGGTTGGGTTCTAGCTTTACTGGCAGATACAGTGAGCGTCTGGTTCATAAGAACAAGGTCAAGCAGCAAACACACAGGACAACACAGCTACAGACTGGCAGAGGGCCAAAACCCCTCTCTACTGACCGTGATGAGCGCCACCTCATTCCAATGTCCCTTAACCACCGTAAGATGACCTCAAGTGACCTACAGAGAGACGGGCGAGTGGTGGCTGGGGTGAAACGCACAGCGAGCATGGTTCTAAAAACAGGCTTCTGGAGGGTCATTAGTGATTTTCTAAATAAACAGATCTAAATACAATATTTGATCTGGAATTTGGGAGACGTGTTTCCAGTAGGGTATAGAATCAAACAGAACTGCTCATTTTGGTCCAACACAAACCCAGAAACTGTACAACTAGAGAAACTGATCAATTTCAGGTACCTCTTCAATCTCACTTCTATGGATATAACAGATTCTCTCTGTGTGTCAATATATGTAAAATAAATACATGACACATGAAATTATTCAGCACTGCCTCTTTTATGTTAAACAACTTTCAGTGATTCCATAGAATTCATTTACATGTCAGGTGGTCCAACCACGTGTTAAGTGAACTATCTAAAAATAATTTTAGGATAGAAATAATTTGTCATGATTTGAAATGTTGGGAAACCTAAAAAATGTAATAAGTAAAATAAGGCAATGAAATCTTGTATGATAGAGGAGCCAGGGTACTGCATCGTAAATAAGACACCAAGTCAGGTGAAGGACGAAGGTTTCAACAGGTGTCTAAATAAATAATTGAAATAGGTACACTGCAAAAAAATAAACACACACACACACACACACACACACACACACACACACACACACACACACAAACCTCGGTAAGTAAAATGGTCTTCTATCTAGTTAATAACTTAAACTTCCCATTTTGAGATTGGTCATTAAGCTCATTAAGACCATTTTACTTATTTCCAGACAGAGTTATTTTTAAATTTCCAGAGTTATTTTTAAATTTTCTCACTGTATTGGCTGATAATTTGGGTGGTTTCAAACATTTTGTAAAACGAGTAAAAAAAAATTAAAAATACCTGGAACTAAGATAAGTAATCTTAAAATGAGGCTGAAGTTGAATTTCACAAACAGTGTAAACAGCAGCTGTTGTGTTCAAATTGTGCATAAAAGTAGAAATATACATGTAAAATATAGATAAAATATATACATAAACAAATTCACATACCTATATATACACATTTTAGTGTATACACACACACACATTAAAACGTATACATCAAATTATATACAGGGGTTGGACAATGAAACTGAAACACCTGTCATTTTAGTGTGGGAGGTTTCATGGCTAAATTGGACCAGCCTGGTGGCCAATCTTCATTAACTGCACATTGCACCAGTAAGAGCAGAGTGTGAAGGTTCAATTAGCAGGTAAGAGCACAGTTTTACAGTTTTGCTCAAAATATTGCAATGCACACAACATTATGGGTGACATACCAGAGTTCAAAAGAGGACAAATTGTTGGTGCACGTCTTGCTGGCGCATCTGTGACCAAGACAGCAAGTCTTTGTGATGTATCAAGAGCCACGGTATCCAGGGTAATGTCAGCATACCACCAAGAAGGACGTTTTCCTCCACCAGCATCACGTAGTGACCTGGCCACTATCCTGCAAGAGGAATGGCTTAAAATCCCTCTGACCACTGTGCAGGACTTGTATATGTCATTCCCAAGACGAACTGACGCTGTATTGGCCGCAAAAGGAGGAGGAGGCCCTACACCATACTAATAAATGATTGAGGTCTAAAACCAGGTGTTTCAGTTTCATTGTCCAACCCCTGTAGATGACACACAAATTATTCAGCGATACCTTTACTACGTGAAACAGTATAGAGTTCCAGTGTTCTCTTTTTAGCCCAGTAAAAATATTATTTAAAAAGTTCATATTTCTGAATTTCTGTAAGACTTTCTCTTTTTCTTGTCTCTTTCAGAATCCGTTAACGTTGCAGGGGGGTTGGCTCCGGCTCCGGCTCCTGCCTTACCTGCAAGTTAATAATTAGCGTAGCATAACAGACTGTGCTGTGGGGCTATTTTTAGCCTCAGCGCTAACAGTTTGTGCTCGCTGAATGAGCGTGAACTGTCCCTGAGGGGGAGCGGCTGATTTGATGGCGGTGTGTGAGTGAAAAAGACTCTTTTATTTTTTTTATTTCAGTTTTCATGCCACAGAGATTATTCAGTTAGTCACGGTGAAGGATCTTTCTTCCACACGCCATTAGCCCGGCATAAGTTTCTGAGGTTAAAGCCGCCGCTGTCTTAACTCTCTCCACTTCTGAACAGGCACAGGCTTCCGCTTCTCAAGTGGAATTTAGAATCGGGAACCATTTGCCATCCATTCGTGGTGCACACAGAGGAACTTATCCTCCACATTTAACCCATCACACCTACACACACTAGGGGGCAGTGGGTACACTTGCCCTGAGTGGTGGGCAGCCTTGCTCCAGGGTGACTCCAATCGTGTCCTGTCGGCTCAGGGGATCGAACCGGTGACTTTCCGGTCACAAGCCTGGTTCCCTAACCTCCAGCCCATGACTAGCTGCTAACTAGCTGGCTCATTGTACGCATGCTCATGTGCAGCTGCCTTTCAGTTCAGAGGAGCATGAACTTGAGGAAGCTAACAGGTTCTACTCGCGCTGAAAGAACATTAGCATGGAACCTGCTGGTTCGATCCGTGATACGGCCAAGCGTCTTACTCATCTCCTCATCAAGACCAGGCACTGGAACTACAAAGCTAATGTAGCTAGCAAGTGAAAACGTAGTCACCAGCTTAGCATTTAGCAAATTAGCCAAACAACTGCTGACTGGAACCAAACCACATTCAGCTTCAGATTGCTAGTACGGTAAAAGCTGAGCTGAACCTGATATTGCCTCAGTTTGTGATCCTGTCCACAAAGACCTGGCTGGACCTGATGGAGTGGATCTACAAACACCTTTAGCCAAAAAGCTAAACTCAAACATCTTTATGCCAAGCTGTTCAATTCAATCAAAAGCCATTTACATGGAACAGGCCAACCGGATGAACGGATTTAGCTCGTTCAGTCGTGAATTGTATTTGACTATGCTAATTGACTCAGACTCTTGGCCCCCCCCCTCGCCACTTCCCCTATTTTACACATACATACATACATACATACATATATACATACACACACACACACACACACACACACACACACACACACAGTACTTCTGCTTCACTCTCGCTGTTCTCGCTGTGTGTGTCAATATATGTAAATAAATACATGACCATGAAATGATTCAGCAGTGCCTCTTTTATGTTAAACACTTTTCTGTCCTTACATAGAATTCATTTAAATGTCAGGTGGCCCAAACATCCAACCATCGTGTTGATTAAGTGAACCATCTAAAAATAAAAATAATAGTATAGAAAATTCGGAATAAAATACTTTTGTCATAATTACAATTTTTGGGAAACCTCAACATAAAATAAAGAAGAAAACGTAAAAAGCACAATAAGGCAATGAAATCTTTATGAACGAGGGGCGACGGTACTGTATCATAGATAAGAGTGAGTTGAAGTGAGTTGAAGGACGCAAGGTGTTTAGCTGGGCAAATTAAAATCTTATATCTAGTTAATATCTTCTCATTTTGAGATTGTTTATATCTAGATATTTAATTGTTTTAGGTGATTTTAGTGACCCAAAGTTTCTCACTATATTGGCA
>CM067490.1:31047007-31066451 GCA_034552555.1 Semaprochilodus insignis | reverse complement strand
CGTCTGCCAATGGTGCCGGCACTAACAGGATGACTCATGGTGGGCATCACTGCTGCTGAATGTCCACAATCGTGGCTGTTGGGTGAGTCAGGTATGTCACATGCACGGTCGAGCATGAAACGTGAATCAGTAGCATGTCTCACAATGTCAAACCTACCCACCAAGTTTCAGTCCTGTGGGTTGACTCCTTCTGGGTGCAGCTATTTTTGCAGCTATTCCACTTATGATGCGTCCGTCATGGTGAGCAGTTAGTTCCCATTGTTTTGAAGTAAATATGCCATCAACAGGAGACTGACGCACCAACAAAGGTGAAACAAAGCAGCTTCATGTCGATGTGCTATAGCAGAAAAATTATGTCCATGAGCACAATACCCTCCCCAGCAAGCCATCACACTCAGCCATCAAATCATAATGCTTCAGCAGCTGATCTCGCCAAATTCCCTGTGAAGAAACAGCTGCTTTCTTCAGGACTGACAAAGTTTGATGACTTACCAGAGCACCACCAAACCTGTAGGGAGACCTTCATCAACGCAATTGAAAACCTTGAGTTATCAGCAAGTGAAGAGATGGATTTGCTGATGGCTGGGTAAGGATTCAAATGAGCCAGTACCAAATTTAGGTCAGACAACCCTTGCTTGGTCAGTTTGGGAGAAACCGAACAAAACATATGGAAGCGATAGAGAGAGGAGCTCTGTTTACTACAATAGAGAACTTCCTCAAGATCCATAACAGAGACAGTCGAGACCCTGAGGAGCTGGCAGATCTACTGATAGAATTAGATGGTGCCAGAGAAGATGGGTACTTGCCAAGCCTAGCCTACCTTGACACAGCAAGGGGAATGCAGCCCATTTTTGGGAAGTTGCCCAAGATACGTGGTTTTCTCAGGGGTGCAAATACCCTGAGTGTTGCCTTTCCTCCTTTCTGCTTCTTTAAAGAGAGTTCGTCTGCAGGGAGGCTATAGAAAGAAATGACCCCATGCCCTCTCTCTCTGCGACCTCTTACTGGAATGAGAAGGTAGGTTTTTGAACCTGAAACCTAAAACAAATGTGTGTCCAAACCAGAAGAGACAAAAAAACATAAATCCTGATATGCTGGGGCCCCATGCACAACAAACCCCACTCCCCGAGGTTAGGAAAACGAGAACGGCAGGGGGAGAGAAGACACAGGGTGGGCGGCTGTCACAACAAGGTGTACCTTAGTATGTGGTGAAAACGTCAAAGACCTCAAGTCCTTCTGAAAGCTCTGCCTGTGTACCCTAATGGTAATCCCAGCTACACCGAAAAAGGTCTGCCCTTTTAGATGACCAAAGGAACGTGTCACTGCCTAGATCAGACACATTCGACATCAAGGGGGGAGCACTGACACATTCAAAACAGGGTTGATGGAAACAGCTCCCATGGATTCACAGTAGAACCTTTAGATAGACCAATTAAAGTGCCACTACCTATGCTCACTAAGAGTAATGACATCCCCAACAACAGATCAAAGCTCCCCACGGGAGCAGTTGCATACTACCACAGATCCCACCTCTTGATCCAGTTGCTGACATCTTGTTGCTATTGGGAAGCGACTTCATAAGGGCTCCTAAGATTTGTAACAACACATTTGCCCCTTACAATGCACTATCTGCTCAAAAGGTAGACCCTGGGTGGGTCATAATAGGTGTGCCTAGGGCCCACTCACAAATAACAAGTGCCATGAAGACCTGCATCCTTGAAGACCAATTTGCTTTACTCCATGTGAGAATCAGATACAGGTGAAAGAAATCTACAGCATCAGCAGCAAAGGCAGGTATCCTCCCCTCCACAAACCCACCCAAAGTGATAATCTGGGAAAATGGTCTTCTGTACAACAGAGAACGACAACTTGCTCGCCCACTTCATTGACGATCAAACCTTCCTTTGGTTCAAGGAAGGCTAGTTCTTCCAAGATGATACAAACTGCTTGGGTCTCTCCCTTTCCGCCACCCACACAGATGTCTATCAACTATGCTCATGCAACTTCTGAGGTCACTGCAATGTTAGGTAGAGAAGAAGCCTGGAATGAATGTGTACTTCAATGAGTTCATGCAACAAATGCTCAATACTAGACGCGCTGAGTACACATCACCACCAAAAGAAGGAATGGAATGCTGGTCTCCTTCTTTCTTTGGAGTTTACCATCCCCCAAAACCAGACCAAATTCATGTAGCGTCCAATTCCAGTGCTCACTGGAGTCCTCCTGGGATTCAGAAGAGAACCTCTCATAGTGATGGTAGATGTTAAGCTGTTTTGTGGTGACCGAAGACCACAGAGACTTCTTACGGTTCTGCTTGTACCAGAAAAATGATCTTAGCAAAGACGTGATGGACTACTGCATGCAGGTTTGTGTTTTTGGGAATAGCCTATTTCTTGAAGTAGCAATCTTTGGCCTGAGGAGCAACCCACCAAGAGGATGATCATGACTGTGATCCTAGGCACTTTTTCGATGATGGTCTTCGATCATGCGCAACCAATGCCGAGGTTGATGTTCTGCAGTGAACACGGCAAATGTTGGGTGTGTCAAACTTGCACACTGCCTAAAAGTGATGAGAGTGAAAGATATCAAACACCTCCGCCTCTCTGTAAATGACCTGCCTGCCTTGGGGTCAACTGGAACAATATGTTTGACACCTTCACCTTCCAAGTCGCTGATGGTTGAAACCCATTTACATGTGAAGGCACACTGTCAACAGTGAACAGTCTGCGATCCACTTGGTTTCTTAGCTCCTGTCACTGTTGAAGGCAGGCTGCTCCTTGGAGAACTGTCCACCCAAGACATCGAGAGCAAATTTGAAGAGGCATGGATTACTTGTCAGCACTGAAGGAGGTACATATCCCATCCACATACACATCTTTCTCCACTTCCAAGGTACAGCACACAGTTCCCCTGTTAAAGCAAGATCCTGACCTGAAGGTTACAGAGGAGCATGGTCACAATGAAGTGGGCTTCGTCTTTGGGAAGTCCAAGCTTGCTCCCCAGCCTGAGCTGAAGATCCTCAAGTTAGAGTTGTGTGCTGCCATATTGGCTTACCTAGATTGGGGAGCTAATCATCAGGGAGATTAATACCAATGTGAATGTAGTCAAGCTGTGCCATTGGTGTAGAACTTGACTGGTACCACTTGGGGTCTGGTCCCACCAGTCCTGGTCTGTTCCAGCTGCTGAGCTTACAGGCACTAGATGGGTGACTGGACCAACCTTCTCGACCAAGCCAGCAAGTTCAGAAGGCATTACCTTGAGATGATATGACATAAGACCCTGTAGATCCAGATTCTGAGGCTGAGATTCAGTCCAAGGTAACGTCACTCATCACACAAATTACAGAAGACAAGCTGGGCTCTGGGAGGGTCAAGCATTTGTCTAATTGGAGCTCAGTTACCAAAGCTGTGGCCTGCCTCTATCACATTGCTCAACGCTTCTCACTCCCATCAGGCAATGTTTTGGTTGGCACATGTGCAGGAATGGCTTGTCAGGTGCTGACATCACCAAAGAAGAGCATGTCAAAGGGTACGCAACATGAGAGCTATCCAACAGAGCTGAAAAGCTTTAAATCAAACGGCGACCGTCTAAATCCAGCCCTTTATGAACTCTTATCATTGACAGTGAAGGCATGCTGAGAATAGGTGGAGGCATCGACCAGGCACAACTCAAAGGGTGTGAAGCCTTGAAGGCCGTGAATGCTTGAAGTGCGTGAATGCTTTCCACCACCATCATGAATGTGTGAAGCACGAGGGCAGACACTTCACTGAAGGTGCAATCCGTGCCAGTGTTTTGTTGATAATAGGAGGAAAACGTCTCATCAGCAGGTACATTCACAGGTGTGTCACATGCAAAAAGCTGCGAGGAAGAATGGAGCAACAACAAAGTCTGATCTACGTATCAAACACCTTTAAGTAGACCCTCCATTTTCCTATGGTGGACATGACATCTTTGGGCCATAGGGAATCACCACATGTTGTACCAGAGATGGCCAAGCCATGGACAGAAGGTGGCCAGTCTTATATACATGTACACTTACACATATAGCTGCACTCAAGGACTACATGCGAATGATTCAAGTTTCACGCTCGGCCGCACATGTGACGTAAGCAAGGATGGGACTTATCGCTGTACCTGACTGACCCAACAGCCACGATTACAGACATTCAGCGAGCAGTGATGTCCTCCATGAGTCATCCAGGACTACAAGCACGCAGATCATTACGACGACTACCCTTAGCACCACGTCAACGTCACCAAAGACTGCAATGGTGTCATGCCAGACTGTCATGGAGTGACTCAGAACGGCAGCGGGTCATCTTCAGTGACGAGTTCCGCTTTTGTCTTGGTGGAGACGACCAACGAATCCGTGTGTGGAGGCACCGTGGTCAGCGTCAAGATGAACGGCTTGTTGTCACGCGTCACATGTCCAGAAGGCCTGGTGTCACTCCACCTCCACCCCTACCGCACCATCTGCAGGAACTGTGTGAGGATATTCAAGCTGCATGGGATGGATTATCACAGGACACCATTAGGAACCTCTACAGCTCCATGCCGAGACGTCTGGCATGTTGGGTTAGCAAACACGGCGGCCCGACGCCATACTGAGAGACAGACTTCTGTATGTGTAGCTCAATAAATATTGATCATATCAGTCTAAATTTATCATCATTTGTTGATCCTGGTACCTTTATCTTCCTTCCCAACACCACTGCAATCCCACACCTCCTTCTGGGTGCAGCTATTCCTAGGAAGATGAGTGTATGTCCACGTGTGCCATTCACACTGAGGTTCTCAAAACCACAACCTCCTCTGGCCTATGACCTATCACTGGCTATGCCAAACAGGTTTGGTCAGACTGCAGGACCATTTTTGTCAGAGCATGCAAAGAGCTGAAAGTGGATTCACAGTGACCCTGTAAGAATCTCCTTAAACCAAAAAGCTTTTCAACCTTCTGCACTCCTCTTACAGGGGTGGCACCTGGAAGGGCATGATTGGAATTGCATGATGAATTCTAGATTCCATGGTCCTCCAAGTTGGCCCTTTACAACTAACTCAGGAGGTCCCTATCACCTTCATGGCACAGGTCGGTGCCATCATGAATGCAAGGCCATGAATACCTGTATCCCATAGGCTCTCCTCATTCTACCCCTGCCATACTACGGACACGGAACAGGGGTGCATCTCTTTCTTCAGCCACTGAATTATCAAAAGGGGATTTGAACAGGAAACAGTGGACGAGACTTTAAGCCTTGGCACAGGCTTTCTGGGCTAGGCAGTGGCAAGAATATTTGAGCACTCTTCAGAGTGGGCATGAGCGGCAATCAAAGAAAGCCCATCTCAAAGAAGGAGCCAATGGGACTTATTGGGACGGACATTGACAGGACAAAGACAGACTGGTAAGAAAGGTGGAAATCAAAGTGACAAAAAGCTCGGAGAGTCTAGATATTCTCCAGACCCATTTCTGAGGTGGTCCCGCTTCTGTCCAAGGCTCTTCTTTAATTCACTAGCCTCTTCAGCATGGGGATCAATTACGGAGCAGCCAGCTCATGCGACATCATAGCATAGTGGTCTATTTCCTACTCCAGTTCATCGTCATGGGCTCATTGAAAGAGCATTTTATGATAGCAGTCCTTTCAATCCTTTGCCCTAGTCCACAAAAATGGCTTCGTCCGTAAGTCTTTTATGTTAATGTTCCCCCTCAAGTGAGGTTAGGTTCTACGTACCAAGAGCCAGTGTCCATTGCCGGGGTCCACGCCACCAAGAACCATCCCTCACTGCCTATACGGCACTATCTCGGGGTCTTGAGTGTTGGGAAGATGGATCATGAGATTGGCTGCAGGCTGGGACAGGCAGCAGCAGTTATGCAGTCACTATACCAGGCTGTAGAGGTGAAGAGGGAGTTGAGCCGTAAGGCAAAGCTCTTTGTGTACCGGTCCATCTACATCTCCATCCTCGCCTGTGGTCATGAGCTTAGGGTGATCAGATCTTCTTTGGGTGATGAGATCTTCTCAGGGTGGCCAGCTACACTCTACTTGATAGGGAGCTCCAAGTCGAGCCACTACTTCTCCACACTGAAAGGAGCCAGCTGAGGTGGTTTGATGGTTCATCTGATTCGGATGGCCCCCGGGCACCTCTCATTGGAGGTTTAGTGGGCACGGCCAACTGGGACAACACCTAGAGGTCCTCCACCTATTACTGAGCTGTTACTATCCCTGGTATCACTACTAGGGGTGACCGACTGTCGTATGCGATGGCTCCCCAGATCATCACACCAGCAGTTGGGGCAGTGTGTCAGCTCCACAGCAAAGGCAGAATTGAAGCGCTCACCATGAGGCCTCCATACTCAAACCTGACTGTTGTCGGATCACAAACAGAACCTGGTTCTAGTCTGCAGCTGTCCAGGTTTCTAGTTCACAACACCACTGAAAATGAAGGCGATGGTGGCTGACTGTCGATGGCAGGACATGTAACGAGTGCCGTGACACCAGATTTCCTTCGACTAAGCTCCTGGAAACGGTCCAGGCAGAGACAGCGGTACGTAATGAAGGTGCCACCTGTGTCTGAATGGTGGACAAGGGAACTGTGGCTGTCGGCAGATCAAACGATCCTCTCTACTGGTGGTCTGTCCAGAGCCTGTTTGCCATATGTGAGTGCCCTCACCTAAACAGACCACACCTGTAGTCATTTACATATCAGCCTGAGACATAACTGCATGCCAAGTTGTGCGGCAGTCCAGTTGCATTATTGCTTTTGTCAATAAGTGTATGTATAGTATAAATATGATAAAACATCGCTTAACAAAATCTGATCACATCTATCTGAAACTTGTGTTGGCGTAGCTAAAGAGCAGCTTGATTGACTGATCTCTGTCCAACACTCCTACCCTGCTCCGCCCTTAGAAACAGAACTAACATTATCCAGCTTTTATCTGACGCTAACTGGATGAACAAGGTCAAAGATGTGCAGACTGACAGATGGACGAATCAAGAAATGGACAGATGGACGAAGCACAGGTGAATGAACAGACGTCTAGACTGCTGTGTCTGATCCACTCACACCAGCACAACACACACTAACACACCACCACCACGTCAGTGTCACTGCGGTGCTGAGAATGATCCACCAGTCACATAATACCTGCTCTGTGGTGGTCCTGTGGGGGTCCTGACCATTGAAGAACAGGGTAATACACTATACAGAGAAACAGATGGACTACAGTCTGGAACTGTACAACTACAGAGTGTCCTATATGGTGAGTGGAGCTGGAGTGTTGCTACAAGGAGGTGGTTTTAATGTTATGACTGATACCCTTCTTAAGGTAGTCTCTTACTCAGTTTAACATTGTACAAGGACTGCCTTAACACTGCTGAAGACTGTCATGGGGATCGTAGTACTTACAGCCAGCTGAGCAGAGGCATGTAGTGACAGAGGCTAAGTTTAGATAGCTGCACCAGGGATGTGTTCACCATGGACCTGAAAGAAACAGAGACGTGTACGTTACATCCAGCAACATCAAACCCTGCCCATGATAAACCATGCTAAAGTGAACGAGGCCTTAAGCACAAAGCTCCTGTAGGTCTGTGTGAACCACTGGAGAGCTTTCTCGTGTTGTACAGTGATGCTCTGTGAACTCCGAGTGCACACTCCTGCTGGCTAAGCATTTTATTAGTACGAATCTCAGAAACGAAGGATGGTCCACTCAGCTTTCTGAAACCATGTACTTTCTTTCAGCCAGCCTCGGCTCTTGCCAACCACACATCGAGCAGAGCTGAATTTAAAATTGGTGAAATTTCGTCATCCTGTTCGCTCCTGCTTTGCCCAGCATCTGCCAGGACATGGTGTTATGCAGACACTGTCCATGAAGTACATTCTGTTTTCCATTAACAATGGGGCACTAAAGAATTTCTCTAGGAAATGGCCCTCTTACCGAATCACACAACACGCTTTGTTAAAAATGTTTTCTGAGATTTTCTGAGGATGTTTCATAACGGGTTCAGAATGGATGCAGAACTACAGACTGTAAAACAATGTATATACATACATAGTGTGTTTAAGGTGGTAGTAACTTCAGGCTCCTGTAGATGGCGCTGCACAAGGATAACGGGGCTATAAATGCAGAGTGTGAGTGACGGGATCCACAGATTGGGAAGAGGTGGTACAGTGCAGGGAATGTCTCGTTCCATGTGTGGAAAATGGCTCCAGAGCAGATGTTAATGATTGGCTAAAAGGAGTGACTGCATTTGGGCGTGCCAAAGACCGTAGTGGACCTGATCTCTAAACTTTACCTGATCTCTAAACTGTATCTGATCTCTAAACTGGACCTGACCTCTAAACTGTATCTGATCTCTAAACCGGACCTGATCCCTGAACTGGACCTGATCTCTAAACTGCATCTGATCTCTGAACTGGACCTGATCTCTAAACTGGACCTGATCTCTAAACTGGACCTGATCTCTAAACTGTATCTGATCTCTAAACTGAACCTGATCTCTAAACTGAACCTGATCTCTAAACTGCATCTGATCTCTAAACTGAACCTGATCTGTAAACTGCATCTGATCTCTAAACTGGACCTGATCTCTAAATTGTATCTGATCTCTAAACTGGACCTGATCTCTAAACTGCATCTGATCTCTAAACTGGACCTGATCTCTAACCTGGACCTGATCTCTAAACTGCATCTGATCTCTAAACTGAACCTGATCTCTAATCCTGTATTAATTAGGTTGTATTTAAGGCTGTATTTTGCTATTGCTTATCTATTATGTTTTTTGGTAGCTGTTCTTTAATGTTGTCTGTGTACACTGGAAGCTGTTTAAGCCCAGCTCCACAGCTCTGCTCATTAGATTAACCATCATTAAGCCACTTATATTAAAGCCACTTTGAGGCTCCTGAGGAGAGCAAACGCCTAACTGCCTCATCATCAAGAGATCATTAGATCTAATCCTGGAGCCAGCGCGGCTCTGCATGGTCCGAGGCCTGGGAGGAGGAAGCTCAACTCCCCAAGCTGGGGGAGCTGTGTGATAGTGGGAGTCACAGCCTGTGGGCGGGAACTCAAAATGACTAAATTACAGGGAAATCCAGCAGAATGTCCAAGACCTCTCAGCATGGCCAGGACAACCGACCCAGGTCAGATTTATTTATTTATTTATTTATTTATTCATTCATTCATTCATTCATTCGTTTGTTTGTTTGTTTGTTTGTTTTTGAGTAAGCCCAACTTAAACTGTTTTGCTGACCTAACTAAGATGCAATCCTGAGAAAATAATAGATGTAGAAGTTTGATGTAGACTTTCAGGCTGGCCCGATTCACAGAAGTGGAGATGTAAAACTGTGCTGGTATGGCTCAGGCTCAAAGCGTCCACCACAGCTCTGCTGCACGCAAGCACGTTGTTTGCAATAGCAGGCGACACATTCTGGAAGCTTTTACCTGAGCTAGTAACATGAATACAGGGTTGAAGTGCTGCAGGTGTTAAAGCCACACAGTTGCAGGTTCAGTTCTCTGCATGTAGCGCCGGTGTTCAGTAATTAATCATCAAACATCGGTTTATCATTTCAACCGGACAACAACCAGGTTACAACTAGACCATATTTTATAGGCAGTTGGAGACTGACCAAAATGGCTCCAGCAGCACCATTTAAGAGCGCGCACCGATCGATACCATGCGGGGCTACTGCTCAGTAACCCTCACAGCTATTTGTATCGATTGCAGGAAAGTCAAACATTAATTTGGAGTTGTTGACTACTCACAGAAATATTAGCGACTTGAGGCCGATGAAAGTATCATGAGAGATGCTCCTCAGGGGGTTGTGGTCCAGGACTCTGCAGAGAAAATTCAGTTTTAAAAAACATATTAAAAGCATTTTTTTACTGTATTTTAGGAACAGAAATGGAGGTCTGATTGAGTCTGTGTCACTTCATCTTCCCTGTTTACTGGCATCTGTACTTCAGAATGTCAGTGGTATATGAAAATGTCTTGTCATTTCATTTCTAATAGAATTTCCAATAGAAGGCATTTGGCTTTTATTCTATAATGTGAGATCCCTATCAAAAATGAAGTATATTTGAAAGTACTAGAAATGAACTTTAACATGTATGTAAGTATGTCTAGGTGAGTCCTAGTAGTGCAGTTAAGTACAGTTAGTTCTATTTCGGTATATTTAATAGCACTAATGATTATATTCAGCATACTAAGTTCATAGACAGTATATGTGTGTTGATGGACAAACAGATTGTGACGAGCGCTGAGCTAAAATCAAGGCGGACATAACAAAAGGGCGAGGCAGAGTCAGAGTCAAGAAACAAGCGGATGTCAAAACCAGGCAAACATTCAGAACAGCAAAAGTACCAAAAAGGCAAAGACGAAAGAGTAAATCAGAGAATCAGAATAAAGTCAAAACCAGAGTCACAGACAAGAGTAACAGCAGAGAGAACCGCTCAGTAAGCACAGAGGGGCAATACCTCACGATGAGCAGTGTGAGAGAGGACTATATATACAAACAGACTAGATTAACAACAGGTGTGTGATCAATACTCGGGTGACTCGGATCTAGAAAACGGAACGAGATTGGGAGATGGTGGATATGTGACAGTGACTTCATCGGGTGGTGGGTTATGGGAAATGGAGTCCGGGAGATCAGGGGTGAGAAGAGACAATATGAAAATAACACAATTTCAGTACAGTAATTATGAGTATAAGGACGAATACCAAGTATAATTCATTTAAATATACTTCAGTGTACTTTTTCCTCCTGGGAGATCTGATCCTCCGAATATTAAACCACATCTGACACACTCCTATACGCCAAGCTACTTAGACAAGAATGGTATGATATGCTGAGTCAGAGGATCGAAGAGACACTGGAAACTACGACTTGAATACGGGACCAAATGATATTAGCTCATATGAAAGTTTAACAAATGGAAGTACAATAAATAATACAGGGCAATGAGCTCTCTGTTTTCTCCTACTGGATTACCAGCTCCCTTTAGAATACCTAATTATGAATGAAGAGAGAGGTGGAGTGGAGAAGAAGCGAAGCTGAGCATCTGGGGAAAAACTATAACTTCAAATTTGGCCTGTGGAAATATCAGGTTTTTGTATGTTA
Organism: Semaprochilodus insignis; assembly: GCA_034552555.1. Taxonomy (NCBI): domain Eukaryota; kingdom Metazoa; phylum Chordata; class Actinopteri; order Characiformes; family Prochilodontidae; genus Semaprochilodus; species Semaprochilodus insignis. The sequence goes on along the minus strand of CM067490.1, from coordinate 31,055,342 downwards.
CGTTTAATTTATCCCCCAAAGTATTAAACTTTACAAATGAATAGGATCAGTGCATAAAACATAAAACAAAAAAAACACATATATTGTTGGTAACCTTTTAAATAAGGCTGCATCTATTAACAATACTTAAGAGAGTTATAAACATTACTAGATAGTTACATAGTGTAGCAACCCAGGTAAAAAAGAAGTATATTTTAATGTACTAGAAATGTACTTTAATACCAGCAAGTACATTTCAAACTCATTGTTTTGTGTGCTAAATACACGTGCAAAATGTGAATATTACAAGTATAATAATTACAAGTACATTTAGCCTCTGTCGTACTTTAGTGTGCTTAATAGAAGTATACCAAATAAGTATATATATACACACAGCTCTGGAAAAATGTAAGAGACCACCTGAGAATGATCGGTTCCTCTAGTTGTACAGTTTCTGGGTTTGTGTTGGACCAAAATGAGCAGTTCTGTTTGATTCTATACCCTACTGGAAACACGTCTCCCAAATTCCAGATCAAATATTGTATTTAGATCTGTTTATTTAGAAAATCACTAATGACCCTCCAGAAGCCTGTTTTTAGAAACATGCTCGCTGTGCATTTCACCCCAGCCGCCGCTCGCCAGTCTCTCTGTAGGTCACTTGAGGTCATCTTACGGCGGTTAAGGGACATTGGAATGAGGTGGCGCTCATCACGGTCAGTAGAGAGTGGTTTTGGCCCTCTGCCAGTCTGTAGCTGTGTTGTCCTGTGTGTTTGCTGCTTGACCTTGTTCTTATGAACCAGACGCTCACTGTATCTGCCAGTAAAGCTAGAACCCAACCTTCTGTTCCTCACTAAGAACCTGCTGTACATGTGGAGATGCAGATTTAAGAAGAACCTGGAGTGGGCTCTTATTTATTTCCAGAGCTGTAAGTATATTTTAATGTACTACAAATTCACTTTAATATGTACTTAAGTATCTCTAAATTAATCTGAAGAGGTGCCTAAAAATAGTACAGTTCTAATACTAGTACAATTAGTTCTATTTAAGATTGTAATTTTTTGTTGGCTGGATAGTTCTGGTTGGTGGACGATTCTCAGTCCAGCAGTGACACTGAGGTGTCCAGCAGCACTGCTGTGTCCGATCCACTCACACCAGCACAACACACACTAACACACCACCACCACGTCAGTGTCACTGCAGTGCTGAGAATGATCCACCACCCACATCATACCTGCTCTGTGGTGGTCCTGTGGGGGTCCTGACCATTGAAGAACAGGGTAATACAGTACACAGAGAAACAGATGGACTACAGCCTGGAACTGTACAACTACAGAGTGTCCTATTGCGCCCATTAATGTGACGGTTCATGCAAAGAGAGAAGCGTGCAAGATGTGATTTGTACTCACAGCCACTGTAATTTGTGGAGATCTCTGAAAACGCCATGTCTTAAAGACGTTATGTAGTTTTCGCTGAGGAACCTACACAGAAGAGGAGCATCAGAAAATATTACACATTAATATGGAGGCATTAATACAATAAGATCACCAGCAATACAAACTTCATTCAATATACCTCATAAAATCAATTTTAAGGCACAAAAAACAGGTACGTAAATAAAGGTAACACAGTGCGCAGCCTCACTTGAACCGTCTACTAAAACTCATAGTTGGTTTAGTAATTTGGCCAATGGCCTTTAATAATAAATACAGAAACTCAAACGGCAAAAGAAATACAACACAGCTCCGTCTGTTCAGTACTGAGAACAGCATGACATCCAATCCTTTATACGGCCTTTCTAGAAGCAATTTCCCATTTCCAGTAGACTCCAGCTTTTATCAAGTCTTTGTTTTGCAGTTTAAGCCCTGAAGGCCAGAACCATGACTCAGAGCTGGAGTGATACACATACAGAGAGCGCTTATCACACAAACAGGTTTTGTGCCCGGACCCAAGCACAACCTTCAGAGCAACTTAGCTAAACTGACCTGTGGGTGCCCAGCAGAGAGGCCAAACCACTCAAGTCATGGTTTGCCTGACAATCAGTTTTCGCTGTCCCCCAACCCAAATCCAGTCAGTCAACCAAGATAGGTTTGGTGTCTGACGTTTTCCTCTTTCGTGGTGCAAATACATCTACAAAAACACGTTGCATCCACAAAAAAGTCTACCTAAAGTTCAGTTTATTAAGTAATCTTAGAAAAGTTGAAGTATATACTTTATATAGTAGGTATACTAACATCAAAGTACTAGTAGTAACTTGTAACTGTACTATTTCAATATTTCATATGACTAAAATGGCCACTTTTTAGTTTATGAAAGTACATTTTGAGTATAATTTAGGTGTGAAAGTAGTAAATTTGAAGTAGTTTAGATCTAAGTTTTATTTCATACTGCAACTACACTAAAAATCCACTATACTAAAAGTAATACTAACAGGTATACTGTTAGTTTACTAGTTCACAAAGACAATTTAGCTTCTCCAGTTCACCTGACTGCATGTCTTCTATGAAAGTACACTTTGAAGTATATACTCTGAGTAAACTACTAGTCAGTATACTTGTAAGTTTTCTTTAAGTGAACATAACATTGATCTTATAGATCACTACTTATATACTTTTTTTGCACTTTGAAGTATACAACTAGGTTTCGATTTAGGTACTAATACTAAATTTATTTAATTTAAATTAATTTGCACTTAAAAAGTACTTTTAATGTACTTTAAGTAGGTTTACCAATGGAGTGCACAAACAAGGCATAAATAAGGATTAAGAACATATTTATTTTCTTTATAAATCAAATTTTCAAAACAAAAAGACTGAACTGGTTGTCTTTATGTATAAGGCAAGAATGCCTAATTATGATTTCCTATAGTATATATCCTTCAAAAGATTAATTAGAAGTATATACTTACAAATATACTGTATATTTCAGTATAACTGTGTTTAGTACATCACTGATAAGTACACAACATGTAACCTGAAAGCACACTAGCTTATTCTTTGTTCAAAAGAACTTTACTTAAACTTGACTAAACTTCTGTGTAAGGCTTGTGCACCAGAGCAGTGAGACTCGTACACAACTAGTTTATAATAATACTTATATACTTTATAAGTATTATTTTGTACTGCAACTATAATAAAAGTAAACCGATAGCTATACTGGTAGTTTTCTTCAAGTGAACTTAACATAATACTTATAGTTCATTACTTATATATTATTTTTATTTATATTTTAGGTATTAATTTTATACTTACATAGTACTTTTTAATGTACTTTAAGTAGACTTACCAGTGTACTACACTTATATAAAAATAAACAAGACATGTTCAGGATTAAGAACATATTTATTTTCTTTATAAATCAAATTTTCCGAACAAAGATTATACTGGTTGTCTTCATATACAAGACAAGAATACCTAATTATACTTTCCTATATTAAATATCCTTCAAAAGATTAAGTATTAGGTATAGGCCAAATATACTCCTTACATATTAAATAAAAATACACTTTATATATATATACACATATATACTGTATATCAAACATACTTTTTTGGGTACAGGCCAGTATAAGCCAAGTATACTTAGTTATAACTGTGTTATTTACATCACTAATAAGTACATAATTAGTAACCTGAAAGCATACGGGCTTATTTTTAGTTTAAAAGAAGTTTTTTTTTTGTAAGGGTTGTGCACCCGAGCTGTGAGACTCATAAACTTTGAATACACAACTAGTTTATATCTAAATATTATTTTGTATTTTGTACTCGTATAGTGTTTTTATCCTGCAGTATAAAATATTATTAGGTATTATATATATATTTTTTAAGTATTATTAGGTTTTTATCAATTATTTAAAGTATTATTAGGAATTTAATAATTTTCATTTTAATAATTTTTAATTTTAAGTACTATTAGGTAATAGGGTATTATGTTTATACTTAAAATGTACTTTTAACTGTAAAAACTGTACCAGTGGGCTAGACATATATAAGAACAATCAAGACATTCTCAGGATTAAGAACATACTTGTATTTTTTATAAATCAAAAAAATTTTCAACCATTTATCGTATGGGATGTGGTTATGTACAAGACAAGAATACTTCATTATACTTTGCTTAAGTATCTCCGTCAAAAGTTTAAAGTACAAGTGTAGGCCGAATACACTTTTCTGTATACTGGCCACTATAAGTAAGTATAGTAAGTGTATATGTAAGTACATGTAAGTATATTTAAGTATAACTGTGGTAAGTTTTCACTGATGAGTACATAAACAGTAAACTGGAAGTACACTGGCTTATTCTTAGTTTAACAGAAGTTTAATAACAGCCCACTGGAATAAACTGCTTTTCTGTAAGAGCTGAGCACCAGAGCTGTGAGGCTACTGAGCATTATACTGGTCGCACGTCCTTTGGAGACCACTCAACATCTCCCCACAGTTTCAGACAAGTGTAGCAGATATAAGCTCCCATTACTGGTTAGCATCATAGCTCCAGGGCTAAACTAAAAGAGCTCAAATTCAGACATCAGGCACGCCTTGGCTCATCGGCTACATTTGGAATAAGGGGATAATTGTGTAAATTACATTTCTGGCTGTTTTAAGACCAGCGCTGTTGAATCGATTGCAGGAGAAAGCCAGAACAAGAAAAACAGATGTTTTGTCAACTCCTAAATCAAAGCCGAGGACAGAAAAGAAGGACTCACAGTCTTCTGAGTTTGAATAAACCACTGAACGCATGGTTGGACACGGTGTGGATGCTGTTGTTCTGAAGGAACCTGTGGAAGACAGAAAGAAACCAAATGAGCATCTGATAAAGTCTCCAGCAGATTTAATTTGGGTAACACTTCCTATAAATCCTGCATCCATAATGCTATCAAATCAAATCAAATCAAATTTATTTATATAGCGCTTTTTACAACTGATGTTGTCTCAAAGCAGCTTTACAGAAATTCAGTAATAATAATTCATTAAGGAGAGAAAAGAAAGCAGCCCCGGTGAGCAAGCCGTAGGTGACGGAGACAACTCTTTTGGAGGAAGAAACCTTGGGAGGAACCAGACTCACATGGGGGGACCCATCCTCCTCTGGTCAAAACTACATTGCTACTAATCCTATCTTAATGCATTCATAAGGTGTTATAAGGCATTCATAATACCTTATAATAGCAGGTATAAGTATACTGTCTTACAACTAGTTATAATTACATGCATAACACCTTACAAAACAAGAGTATGGAATTTTATAATGTCAAGTTTCATGATGCACTATAACATCTGTTCATAATAAGCGTGAATGTTGTACTAGGTCAGCTATGGCTTTCAAACAAGCAGACACATTCGCACTGTATGTCACGTATTACCATTTAGACAATCTCACTTCACTTAGAGCCTGTAGAGACCCCTTATGATGCTCTATAAGCTATAATGTACTGCAATTAAATATATTAAACATTAAAATTATGTTCCTCACTTCACTTAAAGCCTGTAATGCCCTGGTACAAAACTCTTTACACTGGTGTCTATAGTGTTCTTAGGGGCAGATATTATACAGTGTTGGGTAACACTTCCTATGAATCCTGTATTCATAATGCACTATAAATGTATGTATGAGACATTATGTACCATACATAACACCTTATAATACTTGGCATGAGCTTGTTTAATGTATCTTAGGTAGTTATAATGGCATGTATAATACTTAATAATGCAAGAGCAAATAATGCAAGAAAATAACGTCAGGTTTCATAACACCTTATAACATCTGCCCATAAAAACACTGTAGACACAAATGCTATAATTCACCATGTAATGACACACGTTATAGAGCTTTATGTCAGGTTATTACAAGCTTTAAATAATGTAAGTTTATTGAAATGTTTAATACATTTTCTTATAGAGCATTATAAGCATTATAGAGCATTATAAGCATTATAGAGCATTACAAGTGGTCTTTACAGGCTCTAGATGAGGTGAGATTGTCTAACTGGTGATACGGGACATACAGTGTGAACATGTTGCTCTGCTCTTTATTAAGACCTGAATAAGGAGAGCTTGTTTAAAGCCATAGCTGACCTAGTACAGCATTCATCCTTATAATGTTCTTATGAACAGATGTTATAGCGCATTATGAAACCTGACATTATACAGCCACATACACTTGTTTTATAAGATGTTGTATGTGTAACTATAACTAGTTGTAAGTAATTATATAAGCTTATGGTATTATACCTGGTATTATAAGGTGTTATGTATGCAATGAACACCTTATAAATGCATTTAGATAGCATTATGAATACAGTGTTCATATGAAGTGTTACCTAAATTCGCATACTCCCACATTAGTAAGTATTATGCATGTCATTATAATTACTTGAGAGATATTATTAGACAAGTATTATAAGGTGTTATGTGTGCTATGTAATGCCTCATAATGCATTATGAAGTGTCACCATATTTTGGTTGCAAAATGCAAAAACCAACAGGGTGTGCAATGTGAGCGACCAACACCAATGGTAATGTGGTAAATTACCCATGATAATGAAGAAGATGGAACACAAGGATGTGAATCATTGCCATCAACCCCTGTTGTTTTTGGGTGTTTAATTATTTTTATTAATTAATTTTAGTTTGTCTGAAATGACCATCTGCTCTTTGTGTATATGTGGAGTCATTGTGTATATTGGGTATACTGTGGACTGTACTAGAGAGACACGAACTGCCCAAACCAAATTCCTTGTGTGTGTCAACATACTTGGCCAATAAACCTGGTTCTGATACTGATTTATTCCTAAATTCCTAAAATAATTGCTAAAATATTATAAATTACTATTTAAAAGTTATATAGACGGTTCTAACAGTAACGAAACACACAAGACAGCTCATCTAGGTCCAAGTGGCAAATAGGTGGCATCCCAGAACACAGGAACGAAACAGGGGCACAAAAAGCAGGCAGTGATAAACGTGCTCAACGGACAAAAATGAGTCCATGGTGACTGAACCGTACCTAGCAGTGTGTAACACCTCCACCAACACCAATAACAGCTGTGACTGGATTGGGCACGAACTGGACAAGTTTCTGGACATAGACCACATCAGTGTTTAGACACTCTTACATCAAATAATTGGTCAGTTGGGCCAGATTTGGTGGATGCCTTCCCTGGCACAGTTCCGAGGAGAGTTCCCTGTAGACTGGGATTTTAGCCACTGCTGGTAGACCTGTATGACCGTACGCTTCCATACACCTGCAGATTCAGCTACTTCCTTCACACTATGGTCTTTGACATGCCCAAATGCAGTCACTCCTTTTAGCCAATCATTAACATCTGCTCTGGAGCCATTTTCCACACATGGAATGAGACATTCCCTGCACTGTACCACCTCTTCCCAATCTATAGATCCCGTCACTCACACCCCGCAGGGATTTATAGCAGCCCCATCATCCTCATGCAGCGCCATCTGCAGGAGCCTGAAGTTACTACCACCTTAAACACACAAGTGATTCATGTTTTCACCGGTGAGTTTATTAGATGAGGTGAAAAGTGAGGCTGTGATCTTCAGGGATTACAGAATTCCATTAACTCAAATTCATCTCACGTTTTTATAGTATCTTGAAGTGCGTGTAGGAACCGTGGCAGCCCAAACACAAAGACGTCTGATACAGTAATGAAGTCAACCATGTAAGTATTGTTCTCACTAACAGTAATTACCTTTGGTAACAGCAACGCACTCACGTCTGCAGCCTCTGAAGTACAGCACAGCCGACTCAAAACTCAGTTCATCTACACGGCCGCCTGTAAGCCACTGGACCGTGATGCTAGTTTTGGCTCTGTACTCTGGCTGAATTTGAAATAGAACCAGAACCGTAAACGCAGACTATAAGCTTCTACAGCAACAAGAACACAGTGCTGACATTCCTCCGCTTCTGGGAAACAAAAATAATCAGAAAATTATACAGTTTTTATTTATTTATTATAGGAAGACTGTTTAGTGTCTGTTTTGCTTTTACATTGTCAGAACCAAACTGGAGAGCGCAGCATTTCAGCACATTTGCACGAGTTCCTCAGCCCAGGGTCACGAGATAAAGAACGAGAAAGATTTAGGATGGATAAATAAATCAGTAAGCAAAGAAAGAAAGAAAGAAAGAAAGAAAGAAAGAAAGAAAGAAAGAAAGAAGGAAAGAAAGAAGGAAAGAAAAAAAATAGAGAAACAATCACATAAATAAAAAAATAAAAAAATAAATAAAAAGAATGATAAATAAACAATCACATAAAAAATTAAATACATAAATATATACAGTAAATACATAAAGAAGAAAAATCAGAAATAAACAATCACACAAATAAGAAATATAAGAATAAATAAAT
>CM067490.1:30974121-31017276 GCA_034552555.1 Semaprochilodus insignis | reverse complement strand
TATATATATATATATATATATATATATATATATATATTATGATAATATATAATCTATAATATATCAAAAACATCAAATATATCAAATCTTATATTAAATCTTTACAAATCTTCTTTAGTTCTCACTTTAAGATTGTTCTAGGCTAATTAAAACATTATTTAACTTATTTCCAGATACATTTTACTAATTTTAAGTGATTGTAGTAAGCCAAATTACTAAATCATAAAATTACAAAATTACTATATTATATTGACTTACTAAAATCACTTAAAACAAGTAAAAATGTCAAGTAAAAATAAGTTAAATAATCTTATAATAAATCTTATAATATCATCTTAAAATGAGAAATATAAGATGTACCAACTAGATACAAGATCACTTTACTTGCCCAGATCTATTTTTTCAGTGTAGACGACAATATAACCTGTATTTTAGGATATTATTTTTCCCATGTTTTGTTAAACTCCATGTTCTGCAAATCCATAGAAACTGTGCACTAATGTGCAGAAGAATGTCATATTTAAGGGAGTTCTCTGGGGAGGAACTTCTTGAAGTTCTAGAAGAACTTCACCCAGAAAGCCAACAAAACGTGTGATCTTACCAGGAGTACATACGATTACCTTCAGGCCTGTTGGAGCGCAGGTGGATTTCCACAAAGCTAAACTTCTACAATTTCTAAAATAGCCTAAAATAGAAGACATTGGATTACTGAACACAGTCTGTGGTCCCCATGTATGGTTGCAAAGTGCCCCCACTATCAAACCCCTTACTGCACGTAGATGTGCCCACACTTTTGACTGCTGCTGTTAACACCAGAACTTCTAGAAGTCTTATTTATCAAATCAAATCAAATCAAATCAAATCATTTTATTGTCACATCACATTTTCACAGGTGTGAAGGTGAGTGAAAAACTTAGGTGCAAAGTCCCTTACAGTACTTAGATACAAAAAATATACATTAGACAATAAATATATACAATACTAAGCACAAAATCTCTGTTATCCTAATATACATTATAAATTATATATATTTATAAACAGTAATATAAAGTTATGGATAAAACCTATGATATATCCAGATGTACACATATAGCACTATGGTAAGGCTGAGGTAGATGAGAGATGCAGGGTATATACAGGGCATAGAATATATATACATATATACATACGCTACAGATATACAATATAGATAAATATAACAGTATGTCAGTCTATATGTGCAAGTATAAATATGCTAAATGTAAAGTGCAGAGTGATGATTGTCCATGGAGATCATCATTTAGATGATTTTGGTGTAGATGAGCTGAACCAGGTCCATTTACCGATGCATCAGCACTACTGGCTGTTCAGTAGCCTGATGACTCATAATTTACAATAGAACCGAGGCTCAGATTGTCTGTATTTATGACATACTGACATGTCATGCAAGGCCTGGGCTGTGGGGCCAGTACTCCTGGGCCTCTGACTGCCAGGGGTCTCAAGGGGCCTCATGTTCCACAAAGGCCACATGTTCAGATGACTAAATAAATTAAATAACACAAGAAATGCTGTGTTTTCTGAACCCACAGGTTTTCTATGATCATCTTTTTACATGTGCACGGATATTTATGTGTCTGCATTACAACACAACAGCATAACCTGTTATAATGCAGAGAGTAAATTAGTAACATTCATAGTTAATAAGACAAAACTTGTTTATTAAGCAAAAAATAATAATAAGTAAATTATGATAAACACAATTGTGATTTTTTTAAATCTCACTTTTCAGGTTATTTATTAATTAAAAACAATATTTATTGTAATTTATTTGTACAGTATATATAGTGCAACTGAGTTATGGATACTTATATATAGCGTCATTAGACTTATATAGTGTAATTAGACTTTGGGGGTCTCCAAAATTTCTGTTACCCAGGGGCCTCACCACACCATTATCCACCACCACCCCCACCCCCGTAATATGTAGATATAAGTGTTCTGGAAATACTTCATTAAGACTAGTTTAATACAGAAGTAATAAAGTAATCAGAAGCCAGGTAATTAGTAGCTACTGCCTCGGTAAGGCCTGGTAAGGGCATTATGATGTGCTCAGTGTTACTGGATAGGTCAATCCTGCAATTGTGAGAACTAATGAGAAACAGCAGAAAATATTACCTGCACTATTCCAGAGTGATCATTACTGAAGGAGGCACACCTCCCCTCCTTCTCACTGCTCACTCATGCACATTCGAGACGGCCTGAGCTGGCTGTACCAGCACGGTACCGACTCCCGACAGAATATGATACTTAACATTAAATTTAGATTTGCATGTCATTGTGTTTCAGGGCTTTCATGGGTCTGTGGGTGTTTGGATGCCTCAAAGCACAAACCGCCGAGTCCTTCAAACTCTCAGCCGCATTCAGAGGAACCCGCAAAATGAGACGGTCTCCAGTTACATAATGGCAGAGAACATGGCTATAGGAAGCAGCGTTGGACAGTGACTCAGTAAGTGTAATGTGTTAGTGTACTGTAAGTAGCGTGTCGGTGTACGGTTACTCAGTAAGTGTGATGCGTTAGTGTACTGTAAGTAGCGTGTCGGTTTACGGTAACTCAGTAAGTGTAATGCGTTAGTGTACTGTAAGTAGCGTGTCGGTGTACGGTAACTCAGTAAGTGTGACACGTTAGTGTGCTGTAAGTAGTGTGTTGGTGTACGGTAACTCAGTAAGTGTGACACGTTAGTGTGCTGTAAGTAGTGTGTTGGTGTAACGGTAACTCAGTAAGTGTGACGCGTTAGCGTGCTGTAAGTAGTGTGTTGGTGTACGGTAACTCAGCAAGTGTAATGTTAGTGTACTGTAAGTAGCGTGTCTGAAGTGAGTCCATCAATCAGGTACAGCGCTCACTTTGTTTTGAGCTTGTTTTGGCCTGTTGGACAGAGTTTGGTTCTAGCTAACGGAACCTGTTCTCCTTCAGTGTTCTGTGCTGATGATAATTGTAATAGACGTCAGTGTCAGACTAATTACTGATCTTCTATTAAAGACTGGTGGACTGAGAGACACTAGAGTCTCTTCGCCTACACTGAGCTGATTAAGAGTCTTGTTCCAGAAATGATAATAGGACATTAGAGCCATAATAAATCATGCTCCTGTTACTCTCCATACTTAAGTACATTTGAAGGTACATACTTTAGTCCTGTTACTCCAGTGGAGGTCTAAAGGGAGGAACTTCTACTGACACTGGAGGAGTATTGTACCTTGGAGATCTCTACTTTAACTCAGCTACATGGCTTGTGTACTTCGTCCACCACTGATAGGAACTCCAAATTTTACTCAATCGAAGTTTGGAAAATATTGCTCAACAGTATTGATTATTGCAACATTGTAGAGCTGTAAAACATGTGGGTGGAGTATGTTACATCAATACAGCTATAGCAAAATATGAGTCTTCAGAGGCGGTAATGAGCTTATGATGTAGCAGAACTTGGTGATGTGTCTGGAAATGATGTTAACTGCTTAATGAGCACTCTATTTATATCATATTAGTGTAAACAGTTATCACCCCCCGCCTGGAGCAAATGATCTAACGAAGTCACATTCAACGAGGTGCAGCAAATTATATGAGCGCAGAGAGTAAACATCACCGAAAAGCCTGTGGCTCCATAATAGGCCGATACATTGAACATTCCATTGTCTGCCGAGAGGCAAACCAGTCCAAAGAAATGAGAGGACAACATCCTGCGCACGGCGAATTTACCATGCGCACTTCAGAAAAATAAAGTCGTTATTGTGCAGATCCAGCAGCTGCAGTGAATCGGTCTGGGCTATGATGTATGAGGTGTCAGGGTCAGGCAAGCCTCAAGCAGACACACTAAATGGACTGAAAGTGGACAGCACGCTCTGTTTCGAGAGACTCATCGCAAAGTAATGTAACTATTTACATTCGTGCTAAAATAGGAGGAGCCCTATTAGCTGGTGGCTGGTGCTTGACAGCCTCAAGACAAGTATAAACCACACCAGAAGTGCCAGCCAAAAGCCTTTTCTTGGCTGGCTGTGCTTTGAGCTGGTTTGAGTTGTCTATAATCACTTACCCTGTGTTTTCATAGGTATCCAAACAACACTTCCAGCTTGTGAGTCCGGCTACTTTAGGCTGCACTCATCGCTGACACAGGCATTCAACTGTGTACACACTGCTTGTTTAATGTCCATAGAAAAGCACTACGGACACAATGAACACCCTGGAGCAACGGCACACAAGCACACCATGCCCATGGCTAAGTGGCAGGTGGAGGGCTATGAAGCCCCCCCAGCACTGGGCTGTGGAGCAGTGGAACAGCATTCTCTAGAGGACTGGCGCTAATGCAAACACATCCTCACAGCAATGCACCGACATCTCGTGTAAAGGCTTCCCAGAGGGCCAGATGTTGTTTTGGCTCCTGAAGAGCTATCAGTTTAAGGTTCTTTAAGGGAGCCAAACAGCTCTTCTGTGGTATCGCTCTAGAGAGGCACACTGTATTTAACACCTTCATTATCAAGGGAGGGAAACTTCTTTAATATTCAGGTGAACTGATATCTCATTGGGTATTACACACATACACCCAGAAGGAATCAACCAACAGGAATGAAACTTGGTCTGTAGGTTTGACATCGCGAGACATACTAATGATTCAAGTTTCACGCTCGGCTGCACATGTGACGTAAGCAAGGACGGGCCTTATCTCTGTACCTGACTGACCCAGCACCCACGATTACAGACATCCAGCGAGCAGTGATGTCCTCCATGAGTCATCCTGTTAGTGCAGCACCATCGGCAGACGGCTGCACCACACAGGACTGCATGCACGCAGACCGTTACCACGACTGTCCTTAACACCACATCACCGTCACCAAAGACTGCAATGGTGTCGTACCAGACTGTCATGGAGTGACTCAGAATGGCAGCGGGTTATCTTCAGTGACGAGTCCCGCTTTTGTCTTGGTGGAGACGACCAACAAATCCGTATATGGAGGCACCGCGGTCAGCACCAAGATGAACGGTTTGTTGTCACGCGTCACACGTCCAGAAGGCCTGGTGTCACTCCACCTCCACCCCTACCGCACCATCTGCAGGAACTGTGTCAGGATATTCAAGCTGCATGGGATGGATTATCACAGGACACCATTAGGAACCTCTACAGCTCCATGCCGAGACGTCTGGCGTGTTGGGTTAGCAAACATGGCAGCCTGACGCCATACTGAGAGACAGACTTCTGTATGTGTAGCTCAATAAATATTGATCATATCAGTCTAAATTTATCATCAGTTATTGATCCTGGTGACCTTTATCTTCCTACTTCCTATCTCCCAACAGCACTGCAATCCCACACCTTCTGGGTGCAGCTGTTCTCTTGATTTTTTAAGGAATCTACTTTTGGCCATTCATACTGAGTTAGTGCTTCTCTTATTGGGCTCAATATTATTCTGATTGGTTTGTTTAGCACCTGGTCTAGAAAGCGTAAGTGAGCCTCTGTGAGGGACTCTCCGAGGGTTAACTGGAAAAAGGTGTTTCCGTTAGGGAGATGAGATTGGAACTGTGGGGTTCACAGATGCTTTGCTCTTTAAATAAAGGCAGAACACAAAGCCTGCTTACTGCCAAACCTGTTATTCTCAGGAAAGGTTGGTGTGAACCATGAACAACCTTACAGAGATGCATGAAGCTGGAAGAGGTCACAAAAGCATTGCTAAATACCTGCGTGTAGATTAATCCATGGTTAAACAAACTGTCTCAGGAGAAGAACATTCAGGACTGGGTTGACGTCCTGGTAGGGTCACTCCAAGAGGCTCCTGAAAGCGGTTTGAAAGAACCCAACAGCAGAAGGCCTACACAAGACCCTTCAAACCACCACCTGTGTTTATGTGGCACTATAAATAACACTGAACAAGAACGATCCTCATGGATCAACACCACGAGGAAAACCACAGCTATCCAAAACAGAATCACTCAAGCATTGTTTGCCCAAGATCACATGATGTTCCACAAAGCTTCTGGAAAAATCTTCTATGGTTAGATGAGACAAAAGTGGAACATTTTAGCACAAATGCACACCAAGACCAAAACCTCATCCCAGCATGGTCACATGGAACATCTTGGGTTGATGCTGCTTTGCTTAGGGAACAATGAATTCCAATGTGGATCAAAACACTCTACAGGAGAATGTAATGAAGCTGTAACATCTCAAGCTGAAGAGATGTTGGGTCAGGCAACAACAGGATGACCCAAAATACCCAAGTTAATCAACTAAAGAACAGGTTTAAAAAGAGGGTTCGTGTTCCAGAGTCCTGACTGTAGACCTGAAGAGGGCTGGGCAAGCAAGACATCCCAGAAATACTGAAACCCATTTGCCAACGGTCCAGAATTCCTCCTCATGGCTACAGGAAACGTTGGGTGGAGGTTTCAAGCCTGCACTGAGGGTGTTCCTCAATGTGCTCAATAAAAGACATATTAAGTACGACGTTTGTGTGATATTAGTTGAGTTCGATTGTGTTTGACTTATAGATCAATGAAAGCCACAGCGCAAGTCCTGCCAGGAAGACTCCAATTACTCATTCATTCATTCATTACTCTGGCCAATCAGGTCTTCTACCTGTCTTCAAAAGGACTCACCTTACGTTCCTCTTCTGATGCTGTTCAGGTGCTGATGCATTGGTTGGTGTGGCAACTGCCCCATGTGGGAAGCAGTGGTTCGACTCCCAGTCTGGATGTACGGTGGCCGAGAAGTGCAAAACAAATGAACATTTCAGAAAACAAAAACAAATTTACAGAAAGAAAACAAAATTGCAAAAACAATTTTACAAGAGCAAAAAAAATTACATTCCAGAAAACAAAATTATAAAAGTAAAAACAAATTTACAAATTTACAGAAACAGACTACAAACTGTGAATTCTGACGGAAAGGGCGGGTCTAACACACAGGGAGTGCTTGTTGGGGACCCTTGTCAATCAAACTGTTTGGCGGTGGTAGAGTGAGTGAAGTTTGGGATGGTGATGACGCGAAAGTGTGGTTTGTCCATTTTGCGGCACGCATTTTAGCCAGCTGGCTCCCTTCTGTTCTTCCATTACCTTTTCTTCCGTCTGCTCTTTAAAAACTCTAAAGACCGGTTGACTTCTGCGGGCAGAATTGTTGGTTTCTTGAAGAATACGGAGTGGTGACTTTGAGGAATAGAAGTTTAATGCGCGCGTCTTCCTCCCATTGTCTGAACGACCCCGGGCCCCCTAGTCGATAGGGTGTCTGTCTCTGCCTTTTGTAATTATAATAGAGGTGTTGTAGGGGCCAGGATGTCTCCTTCAGCAAATGACTTTGCTAAATCAGGTGTAAAGTAGGCTACCCATTGAAAGTCGTTATATGACAAATGGCTATTCAATCCAGCCCCCACCCCACCTTGTGCACCTTATTGCCTTCGGAGTCTTTCTGCCAGAACAACCAGATTACTGGGTTAATAATCAAGGTTCTTCCAGGTTATTCCAAAGGTTATTCCTTGCAGCTGTGTTCATCCGTACTTATGGAGTTTTTATGAGCTGAGACTTTTCTACCCAGGTGATTTGTGCTAGGCTATTTTTACTTCTACTTGAGTCATTGTTTCAGGGATGGAACCACACTTCTACTGGAGTGTAGGTTCAGGTTAATCTACTCACTTCTCCACGAGGCAGCGTGGATGGAATTCAAACCTTATTTGGTGCAAACCCCGCAGAGGACAACAGGCAATATGTGGATGCTATATTTCTCCTGGACTGCAGCTAGAGGACAGGAAGCACGCTGCTGTCCTGTCTGAGCACCAGAGGGACAGATAGCCATCCGTAAGGGCTGAAATGAATAACACCCTGGCCCTTTTGCAGGCCATTCTCTCACTCTGCTTATTGTGGAGTATTCACATTTAAACTCTATTGTTTCCTTTAACCTCCAGTCACCAAACTGCACGTACTCACTCAGGGCAGATCCCCAAACTCTAATCCACAGCCATACTAATCGTTTACTCATCCCTTGTTCCTTCCATAGACTATCATTCATTTTTGCCATCTTGCTAACAACAAGCATCAGCTACAGGAAATGCATTTTCTAGTTAATACTACATCACATTCTGAATATAAATACTACAATTTAAAACGTAACCCTAGCTGCACATGGAAGCCAGATGAAAGCTGTAAACTGGTCTTTATTCAGCACAACAACAAAAGCCGGAAACTCGCAAACAGAAAGGACACACAGAGCTGTTCATGCAAATCACCACTCTGAAGATCCTGTATCCTGCACTTTCTGTTTGGTGTGTGAGATACAATCAGTTACTGAATTAAATGTACTGCTGTCAGAATAAATCGCCTTCACACAGAAGTCCTGCCCTGTAGCACTCTTCCTTCCAGTGCTACAGCTCACTGCTTCGTTCCCGCCTGCACCCATACAAACACCAAACACTTCTTTGTCCTGTCTGATGCAGCTCTGAATCTCCTCAGCAGCTTCTCTCTAAGTTTCCCATACGGGAACTTTGTTGTAAGGGCCCGTTCAAATGCTCAGACCAACTAGCTGTGCCGGCTTGGTGTGCAGTGCAAAGCTAAAGGCAGCTGCTTACTCGACAGAGGGATGAAGGAGCAGGCGAGAGAGGTGGATACACAAGCATGCATTAGCAGGAGTTAACGTGGAGTCAGTGTGCAGGAGCATCTGTGACAAAACACTAGAACTAGCCCACTGCACCACGCAGGACTACATGCACACAGACCATTACTACGACTGTCCTTAACACCACATCACCGTCACCAAAGACTGCAATGGTGTCGTGCCAGACTGTCATGAAGTGACTCAGAATGGCAGCGGGTCATCTTCAGTGATGAGTCCCGCTTTTGTCTTGGTGGAGACGACCAACGAATCCGTGTGTGGAGGCACCGTGGTCAGCACCAAGATGAACGGTTTGTTGTCACACGTCACACGTCCAGAAGACCTGGTGTCACTCCACCTCCACCCCTACTGCACCATCTGCAGGAACTGTGTGAGGATGTTCAAGCTGCATGGGATGGATTATCACAGGACACCATTAGGAACCTCTACAGCTCCATGCCGAGACGTCTGGCGTGTTGGGTTAGCAAACACGGCGGCCCGACGCCATACTGAGAGACAGACTTCTGTATGTGTAGCTCAATAAATATTGATCATGTCAGTCTAAATTTATCATCAGTTATTGATCCTGGTGACCTGGTAACCTTCCTTCCCAACACACCTGCAATCCCACACCTCCTTCTGGGAGCAGCTGCTCTTTAATTAATTCATTCATTCATGTGTTACTTTTGTGTCTATGTAAATGTAATTGTTTTGATATACCACCTGAGGTTGGGGGTTGGGGAGGCATTTGTTATTGGTGTACATGTTATGTATATTGGTGTATCTCGCTTTGAGTTAGTAATAAAGTAAAAAAGCAAGAAACACCTGGAGCCACAAACTACGGACAGGTGAGGGGCGTGGCAAGAGGGCGGAGACAGGGAGGGGCTCGAAACCAAAACAAACAGAAGCACAAGGTGGCAATGGCAGGAGGGCAAGATAAACATAGAAAGAAAGAGGCTGGAAGAGAAACAGGCCAAGGCATGACAGACAGCTTGTTGTCCGGATTTTCCCATTCCACCTCAAATGGTGCAGCATTTACATTGTGCCACCTGAATAAGAAACCAACTTCAGCCTGACTGATGCACGCTTCTGCACTCACTGGAAACGTCCTTCAAGCACAGTTTTCACACGTCGCTGTTCGTGCTCCGTGTGTTATTCCGAGATTCACTGCTGTCTGTACAGCAGACTGTTCTGGGAATGATATCTGTCCAAAATGCTCTGAGGTGTTCTCTGAGGCCAGGTGATGGAATAAAAAGTTCCCTTTGTTATCACTTTTTTAAACAGAGATTAAAACCTTCAGGTTTTCCGGCAGCTTCTGTCATAGCAAACCAGCGTGAGGCGTGGTATGGAGCGGGGTCTCCTGCACACGGAGAAAGGACTGTTAATTCCTGTTACTTGGTTTCATTAATATTCAACAATATTTCAGCTTCCAGTTCTCTCAGACAGAGGCATCACACTTGGCTGGCCTTGACAACAACGTCCAAGTCCACCTCACTACAAGACGGACACAAGACCCAGTCCAAACGAGGCTGTCTTGCATCACATTCCGGACGAAACAAACCAGATGCCCCAGAGGGTCATCAAATCCATGTTCAGGATATTATTGTTGGGGTTCTACTAGAACAGATTTACATGCTTCAGTTTTCCCAACGCATCATACATTCCTCATATTCTACAGGTGTATTCACCCTCTGATAGAGCTCCTGGGTCTTTAAGCCCCGCCTCCCCAATAAAACCCAGTGTGCTCTGATTGGTCAGTTTGTGCATTCTGTTCTAAATTGGTCAATCACTAGAGCAGTTGCTGTGCATTGTGTGATGAGGGTGTGACAACATTGTCGGTAGGCGGGCAATAAGGACTGTGTTACGAGATGATGTCACCTTGTAACAGAGACAAGGACGGGAATTCTAACAAGGCGTTTCAGGCAGCTGGGAAAAGAGGTTTCTGTTGTAGAGAGAATTTCTCCCTCTGGCATGTACTTACAACAGGTCCCCTGTAAGTTTTCGCAAATGACATGGTCATGGATCTCTGTGCCTGTGAAATTGCCGTCATTCCCCGGGAAGTGCATAGTCCTGCATACGCAGTCTGTAGCTTTGTGACTTTACAGATTGCTGGAGGTTGTGTAAGTGTTGGTTAGCATCTGTTGGTATTATTTGGGAGCCTGTGATTTAGCGTATGTCTGTTTGTATTAGATATTTAATGTCCCAGAGTAAACAGAGGTGTCTATACAGTCCAGCTCTGTTACAGAGGAAGGTCCCGCCAGTGGGAGCTCCATTATTGGACCAGAAGCAGGGGCGTACTGTGGAGTTGTCCTGTTTCTGCTGTGTTTGTAATACATTCCAATTATGGAAATGACTTATTAGTGATTAAATGAGACATGTTTTTTTGGGGTTACGGGCTTTTGGATTCATGCTTGTTTTTGTTTTGATTCTGATGCTGAATGATTGGTTTGGGTAATGGGGAGGGGTTTTGGCTTTTAAAATAGGCACATAGAGCCCAAGGGAAGTCTGGTTTAGGGGGCGGTAGAGGGAAGTGAGATGTCCTGAATGTCAGGGTCATTGTGATTGGTTTAGAGACTAAAATACTGTAAAATACTTATGCTGTTCATAAGGCTACATGACACCTACATAAGCAAGTCGTCATAACTGACATGACCCTACATTCATTCATCTGCTGGAGCCCATCTCAGTGCTCATTGGGCAGAAGGCAGTAAACACCCGGGACATGCCTCCAGTTCATCACAAGGCAGATCCATACACACACACATTCACTCACACCTGGAGGGGGGCAATTTAGCATCTCCAGGTCATCTGACTGCATGTCATTAGACTGTGGGAGAAAACCTGGAGGAAACCCACACAGACACGGGAGAACATGCACACTCCAGACAGAAAGGACCCCGGACGCCCCAAACGCCCCAAACGGGAATCGAACCCAGGCCCTCCTTGCTGTGTGGCGCCACTGTGCTGCTCTATAACTCATACATAAAGGTTTATTCCAATAGCCGTCATCTGTCATAAAGCCTTCTTTAGCCAACTTGGCATATGTAACCTCTATTGGAACAGACTTTTATTAACCCTATATGTAGGGTTATGTCAATTGTTATGACAAGGTTATGTAGGTGCCATGTAAGCTTATAAACAGTACCCTACAGTAAGGTGTGACCGATGTTTCTAGCAGCCACTGTCTTTTGGGTTCGTTATGGTTTATGTCTCATTTATTATTTTCCTTCATTCTAAATATCCACACTAATAAAAACGAGTGTATCCGCCTGACCCTCTGCTTCACCCCCCTCCACCCCTCGCTCAGCTTGCTAACAAACGCATTTCAATACAGCATAAATAATGTGTGAGCATCTGCCACACTGCACTTCCGTCGGAGAACATCAAGACGCTCAATTCATCTGAAACAACTTTAAAGAGCACACAACAAACACCTCTGTGTTCAACGAACCCCTACGGCACTCGTTTGAGCCCAGACGAACACTACAGGGGCTAGTTGAGCACTGTAGGTGTTCAGTGAACACTGGGGATTTGGCTTGTCTCACTTTTTCATACCCAGCCGAAAAGCGTAGGCGTCATTGCGACACTGTAGGTGTTCACTGAACACTGGCGGTGCTTGATCATGGCGCGCTAGGCAAATTAGCAGCCTAAGAGGAACACCTCCATTCCAGCATCATCGGAATACAAATGGTGACTTCCACTGGCAGACGATCAAGATCAAAAGCTCTGCCTGAAGCACAGGGCGCGATGAACTCTCAAGGAACGCACAGGACAGCAGCAGGATGAGAAAGCATGCAGGGGGTGTAGTATATCAGATTCATGGGGGAAATTATGTACACATTGGAATTAAGTAAATTCAATTAAATATATATGCTGCTGGCGTAAACACACTTTTTTCGGAGTAAATCTGACAGACAGACGCGTCCTAGGAGGTGCAGCATGACGTGTCGGTGTATCGGAGGAGAGGGGGGATGAAGCACATCCTTCCTGGGCTCCCAAACTTAAGCTGATGCCTTAACTCTTGTGTAGTCTTAACATTCAGTATAGGTCGCTTGTCCTAAGGGTCAGAAATGGCCCGCCTTCACTAAACCCCTATACTATACCCCAAATCTTTTTTGCATATGTCACTTCCTGTCTGGTTCTGCCCCGTCTCACCTAGGTTCTGTTGGGAACACTCCGTTTCTAATAATCCCCACTCAATAAACCCCTACTCGGATTCCCAGTCTTGCAACACTCAGACATTCCACACCATTGTTTCCAATGAAGGTGCAAACACCGGCGTCGGTCCCCATGGTTCCGGTTGCTTCTGCATGTGAATAAGCAGCACTAGCCAAACACAGAGTCTCACAGTGTTAGACTAGTTTATAACAACCGACATAACCCTACATAAATGTTTATAAACACTTCTTCCAGTAAGCGTCATCTGTCCTGAGAGCTTCTTTAGCTAACTTTGATCAAACATTCACAAATGTACCCATTATAGCGCATGACATCTATTGGAATAGGCATTTATTAAGCCTATATGTAGGGTTATGTCAGCTGTTATGACAAGGTTATGTAAGCTTATGAACAGTACCCTACAGTAAAGTGTTTATAATGAGCTAAAGATGCTGGTTGTTGGTTGCTGCAGCTCTCGAGGGACTGAACACCTCTCAGGCATAACACTCAGTATAACCAGAACCCTATAAACTCAGTCTGGAGCAGTGAGATAGCGGCGCTCTGTGATTCTGAGAGCGCCACAGAGCCATGCTCAGCTGCGTATCATTGCGTTAAGCTAGGCTGAGACACAGAAAGCTGTGGTAGATGCCGTCACTCTCTGCTAACTCTGTTACAGTCCAGCTCACCGTCCACATCACATGACTGCAGCATTGCGGCAATGCGGTTACTGCCACGGCCCTACCTGCCATGTGCTTTTGTTGTTGTTTTGGTTGGTGACTCCTCCCCCATCCTGCCTCCTTGTCACCAGTGTGGAGTCTGTAGCCCCGCCCGCTCTTTAGCCCTGGGTGTATGTGCTCTGTGTATTTATACCCCTAGTTGTTGGCCTTGCCTGTGCTCAGTGTTTTGTTTCCCTCCCTGTTTGCCTGCTCCCCTGTATGTATCGTGGTTACCTTCATGCCCTACAGTCTTTTGCTTCTTTTATGTCTGGTGTCTTTATTAGAATCTTGTTTTTCCTCTTTGTTTTGTTTGCTTGTCTTTTTTATCAGAGACAGCGATAAAGTTTTAGACTTAGCTTAGCATCCTGCCTCCTCGTCGTCTGGTCATCACAAACTTATATCTCAGAATATCTGGACCTTTTCTTCTTCGCCGTGCAGATAGACTGCACTTAATCGGTGGACACCAGGCATGATTATTACAACACACTTGTCATTATTAATTTCCTTTCTAGAGTAGAGGTTTACTAGCAGTATTACTAATATACATATTGCTAAAATGCTGTAGAGCAACAAAGATGGTGTTTCACTTTTTATAATGTTGGAGCCACTCTGGGAAAAGTTCAGTGGTATTTCCACATTTAGTGGTATTTATGTGTTGATAAACACTTTCTGAGGCCCAATAATAATTTTCTGCTGATATACTGCAAGACATGATGTCTTGGCAGTTACATATATCTTAATAGCTGGTTGATATATCTATTATTTCTCATTTTAAGACTGTTGTAGGCTTATTATGAGATTATTTACTTTATTTCCAGACATTTTTAATTGTTTAAGTAATTTTAATAAGCCAATTGGTGTGGGAGTGGGTGGAGCAGGAAAAGCAGTGCTATAGCAAAAAGCAACCAGAGGGGGCGTTGTTTGACATGAACAAGACCAGACAGACAGACAGAGATGTGACATTAAGACTATTTAACCTCATTTACAGGCTGTTTTAGTTGTTGTAGTAGCCAATTTTTCTCACTATATTGGCGGATAAAAGGAAATTGTAACAAACCAAATTATCTGCCAATATAGTGAGAAAAATTGGCTACTACAACAACTAAAACGGCCTGTAAATGAGGTTAAATAGTCTTAATGTCACATCTCTGTCTGTCTGTCTGGTCTTGTTCATGTCAAACAACGCCCCCTCTGGTTGCTTTTTGCTATAGCACTGCTTTTCCTGCTCCCCCTGGCTCCACCCACTCCCACACCTGTTATCAATTGGTACTCATTAGGACTTGTATGAAGACCCCTTGGTTTGCCCTGTCTGTTTGTGAAGTCTCTGTGGTACCTTTGTTAGTTCTGAGCCTGTTTTCCCCTCGTGAATCCTAGCCATGTTTCCTTTCAGTTCTTGTTCTTTTTGTTTTGTAGTGTTTGTGTTCGTCTTCAGTTCTTGACCCTTGTTTTGTTTCTGCTATTGTCTCTCAATTTATGGACATGTCTCTATTGATACCCACCTGGGTTTTGACCCCTGTTACCCGGACAAACTTAAATAAAACCACTGTGCGTTTGCATCCCGCCCCAACCACTCCGTTACACTTAAAATGAGCATAAAACCATTTTAAAATGAGAAGTGTAAGATATATAAACTAGATGTCAGATCATTTTACTTTACTAAGATCTCTTTTTTTGCACTGTGGACAAAGCAGGCTGAAGAAATGAAGCACGTTGATGACATTCTGCTAGGTGTAGTAAATTCTCTCCACTGAGATTCTAGTCAATTATCACCGCAAACAATTCCTATTGCTTTGGGGAAAAAGATAATTGAAAACAAAATAATTATTTTGAGATCCAGTAAAGTACACCTTGAACAGCTGTGCTGCGTGCACTGCCAAAATGATATTGTGGCAGGTAAAATGATCTTATATCTAGTCGAGATAACCTAAAAGTCTTATTTTAGAATGTATTAAACTAATTAGGATTATCTAACTTCATCTTTTATTCAAGATTATTTAATCAGAGTTTTACTTGTTACTTGAAAGCTACATGTTCTCAGTACATTAGCAGGTAATTTGGCTTGTTTCCAGCCTGTTTCTTACAAGAGGTTCAAATTTGCCAGTATAGTGAGAAAATGTATCTTACTAAAATCACTTAAAACAATACAAATATCTGTAAATACGTTAAATAATCTTAAAATTATCTTACAACCTTCTTAAAATATGAATTTTAAGATATATAAACCACATATACACTGTTAAACATGAGATCTGATCAAGTAAATTGATCTTATATCTAGATAACACACCTTAAAACTCTTATTTTGAAATAGTTGTAAGCTGATACAAGACAATTTAACTTATTTCCAGATATGATGTGCTTGTTTTTAGTGCTTTTAGTAAGCAAAATAGTTGGAATTCCCTTTTAACAACACATATACTTTGAATTATAAATGTTAACATTAAAACCTGCCTGGAAATAAGGTTAAATGGTCTTAAAATTAGCTTAAAACCATCTAAAAATGAGAAATATAATATATATCAACTAGATATAAGATCATTTTACTTACCAAGATCTCATTTGTTGTAGTGTATAGTATTGTGTAAAAGTCAAACACCACACTTAATGTATTTAACTTCTATTTAAGTTAATATTTTAATATCTAGGAAATTAATTACACATAAGACTCACAAACTAAGTGTAATATCGCATTCTTTAGTATCTACTGCATCCACATTTCACAGCATAAATTATTATTATTAATACTTATTATTATGTCCAGTTGCATGAATAGCTGCCACATTCGATTTCCAGAAACAACAGATCTGAAACCATCACACAGTTCCAAAATCTGGGAACCTGGTGAGGGCCCAACCAAACCCCTAGTGTTGGGTGAACTCTTTCTGTGCTCATTTGTGTCCAGAGGACACCTGAACTCTCTGCTTTCTGGTGTCCTTGATCAGAAACACCTTCAGTCCCCCCTGCAGCCAAATACAAAGGGCAATTTCCACTGGCAAAGAATCGAGATCAACTCTGCCTGAAGCATGAGCTGCGATGAGGTCCGGCAAGGACGCACAGAGCAGCCGTGGGACGGCAAAGCACGTGGGGGATGCATACTCCGTGCTTGAGGAGTACTCATTTGCTAAGCATTGCCGGGCAGCGCTACGTTACCACAGAACAGCAGAGGGCCACCGCAACCTCATCAGACTGTCTGTGCTTCAGTTATGGACCAAGTTATTACTGAAGTCCCCTTAAATCAAGTGTGCAGAAGGCTGAGGAAGCACAAGCATCTGTCATAGAGGCGTGTGGCGAGAGGACGCGGCACTGACAACCCTACCCTTCTGAAGCACTCTCACACCCGCTCCCTCGCATCCCCTCTACCTCGCCTCCCCCTCGCCTTGTGCCTGGCAGTGCCGGGAAGGCCAGCATCTTCCTAAGGTTGTTTTTGGGAAGGTCCTAAGACGAAGTCTACGTGACAAGTCCTTAAACCACAGAGCTGTTTGCTCCTCAGTGCTCTTGCGTAGACTCTGTTCTCGCCGAAGGGGCTGGGTGGGGTTACCTCTTATCACTATCTTCATGAGTAAGTGGTTTTAAGAAGACACTTCTTCCCAAGGATGGTGGGTGAATGAGGTCCACTGTTCTCTGATGGCCACACATTGCTTTCAGTCCCCTGCCTAAACTTATACTCATGCCTCCGGATCCTTGGTTCTGATTCAAGCTTCCTGGACAATGAGTCCCTCTGTGACTCTGTGGAAATGGGTTCTTTGGTTGAGGTGACAGTAAATCTGAACCACAGTGCCTGCATTGAGCTGCTGGAACAACAAAGCTTGGCCATGTGCTCATCATCTTACTGAGGAACATAACATTCCTATCCCGGTATTCCAAGATGACAGTTGTGGTGTTCACCGGGCTGCAAATGTGACTGACTGGCCTGATGGATATTCAGGAGCATTCAAACATCTGGACTTCCCCGATCTGAATCCCCATGAAAGTCTGTGGGACTACCTGGAACAACCTGTAAAAGGCCAGGGAAGGCATCCACCAAATCTGGACCAACTGACCAATTCTTTGATGTAAGAGTGTTTGAACGTTGATGTGGTCTACATCCAGAAACTTGTCCAGTACATGCCCAATCCAATCACAGCTGTTATTGGTGCTCATGGAGGTGTTACAGGCTATTAGGTACATTTCAGTCACAGGGGACTCGTTTTTTTGTCTGGTGAGCTTAGGATGGTCATAATAGACGCATTTCCATTATGCAGCAATAGATCAATACTAGAATCAATAAAAAAAAGTCTGTGAAAAAACTATAGCCTATGTTTACATATAAAGAATGTACACTCATCATCAATAGAACAGCTGTACCCAGGAGGAGGTGTGGGACTGCAGGTCTGTTGGGAAGGAAGATAAAGGTTACCAGGATCAATAACTGATGATAAATTTAGACTGATATGATCAATATTTACTGAGCTACACATACAGAAGTCTGTCTCTCAGTATGGCGTCGGGCCGCCGTGTTTGCTAACCCAACATGCCAGACGTCTCGGCATGGAGCTGTAGAGGTTCCTAATGGTGTCCTGTGATAATCCATCCCATGCAGCTTGAATATCCTCACACAGTTCCTGCAGATGGTGCGGTAGGGGTGGAGGTGGAGTGACACCAGGCCTTCTGGACATGTGACGTGTGACAACAAACCGTTCATCTTGGTGCTGACCACGGTGCCTCCACACACGGATTCGTTGGTCGTCTCCACCAAGACAAAAGTGGGACTCGTCACTGAAGATGACCCGCTGCCATTCTGAGTCACTCCATGACAGTCTGGTACGACACCATTGCAGTCTTTGGTGACGGTGACGTGGTGTTAAGGACAGTCACCGTAATGGTCTTAACAACACCATGTTCCCAGTCCAGCTAATGCCTAATAGGCATTATCTGTCATAAGAGCTGCTTACAAACATTTATAAACAGTTATGTCAGCTGTTATAACAAGGTTATGTAGGTGCCATGTAAGCTTATGAACAGTACCCTCCCTATGGTAAAGTGAACTAAAGACGTCTGGCCGTTGGTGCAGCTCCTGGGGGACTGAACACCTTTCAGACATAACGCTCAGTATAACCAGAACCCTTTAAACTCAGTCCGGAGCAGTGAGATACCGGCGCGCTGGGACTCGGAGCTCTGTTTAGCTCTTCAGAGCGTCACAGAGCCACACTCTTCTAACCGTCAATCAACACTGATACCCAGAAAGCCGAGGCAGATACCATCACAGTCAGTCTGTCAGATAAACAGATCTCAGTGTTGTTACAGTCCAGTCTTCACAGAATCAACTTCCACCAGCGCAAAAATTACATACCAAATTGCGGTGATGGCGGTAATGAGCTCCGCACCACGGTAGGCATCACATGGCCACGGTATTGCAGTAATGTGGTTATTGTCACGGCCCTAACTGTGTTGCCACGTCTCTAGCTGCAGCGTTATCAACAGTGACAGCCTCTGTTTGCTCCATTATGCCAGACTCCTCCAGCGGCCGCTGGTCCTCTCTCATTCGCCTCTCTGACATACAGTGACTGATATTATGGTGCGCTTTATTAGCTTGTGCCAAGCAGGGATCAGCTGGTTAATCAACAGGGGGCTGTACGTTTGCAGACATCCCACCCTGCAAAAACTCATTTCAAGGAGGCAGCATTAAGACCCTGACCCCCCGTGACCTTTTCCTCCACCCCCCAATCAACCCCCCACCACAAAACCCATGAACCCCCTCTCCAGTTTTAATGCCAGCTAGTTTAACTAATGTTAGCAATCTTACCGAAACCTGAGAATTACAATTTGAACCATTTGCCATTTGTGTTTGTGTGGCAGGGTCAGGTTCTACACTAGATTATTCCCTTAAGAAATTTTATTTTGAAATTCGCAAATTTCTGTTGGAGCACTTCATTGAGGACTGAGAAAGGGTGGTATTATTTTATGTAATAATTATTTCTTTCTATAAATATCCTTAGCTTTCTTTAAGGTATTGTCTTTAAGGTAGCTATGCTAAGTGATAGCATGGATGCTAGCTGTTCACAGAGCATTTCTTGCATTATTTTTGCTTGTTATGACGAGGCTAATCTCACACTACACAATGTATATGGTTATTTTTAAAGAAATACTGTAACTTCAACATTCGTAATCCAACATTTCTGGGGTTCAGAATTTATTGAACCAGCTTTGTTGTAATCGGAGTGCACATTGTTAACAGACGGAGCGGAGGCCGAGCTAGAAAAAGCTAATGAAGCCTGTTAAAAAAGTCCAGTTAAGTTTATATATCTATACTGTTTACAACCACATACTTAACTGATACTGCTCTTACACTTTGCACTTTTGTCTTGTACACATACTGTACTGTTTGCACACATTGTCTTTGTCCTTATTTGTCTATTTGCACTACACTATGTATATATATCTATACACATATTCTTGTAACTGCACTGGAGAAGGAGCCTGACTGCGTTTCATTATACTGTGCAACCCTGTACTGGTATAATGACAATAAAGTTGAATTGAATTGAATTAAGTTTGGTATTAGATTGTTAAATATATGAATTTCATACTGTAAATGGGAGCATACAATTTGCCATATATGCATATATTTTTATTTTTAAATTATTACTGGCTTTGGTGAATTTGCTCTTTGAAAAATGCCCACGTGAGACCAGGCAGAGCTGAGGCAGAGCAAGGAAAAGCTAATTAAGCCTATTAAAAATGTCTTTTGTGCACTTCGTGCAGGTATGTCCAGTATGTCGAGTTTGGTTTTAGATTGTTTAATATTTGAATTTCATGCTGTTGAACACACTGTAAACAGAAACATATAATTTGCCATATATATTTTTTTTATTTACTGTTATTTTCTTTTAATATGCTATTGGTAAATGAGTCCTCTCTGAAAAACGCCATGGTGAGACCAGGCGCAGCTGAGGCCGAGCTAGAGAAAAGCTAATGAAGCCTGTTAAAAAAGTCTTTTGTGCACTTTGTGCAGGTGGAGAAAATAAATGCCCCGTCCAGTTGACCTGCTGTGTCGGTGTCATCACTTAAATTCTTCAACACAACACAGAAATAGCCCAGGTACATTTGCACATAGAGGAATTTGTCTACTGCATTTAACCCAACCGTGAAGTCAAACACCCACATACACACACACAGTAAATACACACCTTAGGGGGCAGTGGGCAGCCCTATTCCCAGCTACTCCCCAGGTGCTGTACCCCTAGGTACCCCTTGTGAAGGGCACTTTAGTCATGTCCTGTCGGTTCAGGGAATAGCACTGGCTGGTTCCCTAACCTCCAACCCACGACATGTCTTTTTACCCACCATGAGCCATAGAGAGGTCACACCTGCAAACATTCATTATCTCTTACCCCCATCCAGCAGGGATCCGCTGTAGTGCAGTCTGGGGTTAACGGTGGGTCTGGGGTTTCTCTGCCACAGCGCACGCTGCACGACACTAAGCTAAACCGATGGACAGTGAAGGACAGGAGAGGTAGACTTTGAAGCCACAGAGAAGCCTCATAGGTCTAGTAGGCACAATGAAAGACCATTCAGGACGCACTCTCTTTGTCACTCTCTCACTATGTGTGTGTATGTGCGCCTGTCTCTCTCGCGCACTCTCACTTTTGCTCTTTCTCTCTCGCGCACTCTCACTCTCGCTCTTTCTCTCTTGCGCTCACTCACTTGCTCACTCTAAGAAATAACTGATTACCGGGATATTATCTATAATTAGCGGGCGTCAAGGAGAGCCTATTAAAATGCGAGACATTCCTGGAACTTCTGAGGAAGGTGGGATGTCTGACGCTAGGGTTTAGCACCTCGGTCGTCTCCCTGCGGCAATGCGGCTTTCAGTAGATACAACAGAACAGTACTGCACAAGTAAGCTAATACTGGTGAACTATCATGCTAACTTCCTGAGCTGTGTCTACCGAAGTGACAAGGACTCAACAGCTGAGAAAGGATGAAGCGCAGTTACTACATATGTCGTAACCCTCTTCTGGGTGTCTCCCTGGTTCGCTTTCCCCTCACTGCTCACAAGACAGACGTATCGAAGGCTGACTGTACAGCACGTTGGAGGTGCAACCTCTTTTACCACAGCCATCCATCTTCTGAATCTGTCAAACACACAGTCTATGCGATGACATGTTACACCGGTCCTGTCCTTGCAGACGTAGTTTTGCAGTAATCATGCACTGCAAAAATGAGATCTTAGCAAGTTAAATGATCTAGTTTGAGACTTGAGAAATATGTTTGAAACAAAACAAATGATCTGGCAATATAGTGAGAACAACTGTCTTACTAAAATCACTTAAAACAAGAAGAATCTCTTGAAATAAGTTAAATAATCTTAAAGTTTGCTCACAGCAATCTCAAAATGAGAGGTATGTCATCTAGAAATGAGATAATTTTACCTGACAAGAGCTCACTTTACAAATTTTAGATTGTTGTAGGCTAATTTTAAGATGATTTAACCTCATTTTTCATCAGACATTTTTGCTTTTAATAAGAGTAATTTTCTCACTACATTGGCAGATAATTTTATTTATTTTAAGAAACGTGCTGGAAATTGGAATTTGATCTGCCAAAATCACTTAAAATCACTTACACCAAGTAAATTTACTGGAAAAATGAGGTTAAATAATCTTATAATTAAACTACAACAATCTCAAAATAAGAATGTTAAGGTAAGGTAAGATCATTTTACTTGCAAAGATCTCATTTGTAGTAGTATATATCTAGTATATATATATTAAAATACCAAGTTTAAGATTGTTGTAAGCTAATTTTATGGTTATTTGACTTTATTTCCAGGCAATTTTTACTTGTTGTCATTGATTTTAGTAAGCCAAATTTTCTCACTATATTGGTAGATAATTTTGCTCATTTTAAGAAACGTGCTGGAAACAAGCCAAATTGGCTTACCGAAATCACTTAAACCAAGTCATAAATGTCTGGAAAGTAAAAGAATCTTATAATAAGCCTACAACAATCTTAAAATTAGAAATCATAGGGTTATATCAACTAAAATTATGATCATTTTACTTGGTACGATCTCATTTTTTGCAGGATGGCTGTGTATATGAAGTAGGGATGGATGAAGATGCGTTATAGAAACTGATAAGTAGAATCAACATTTATGTTTTTTGACATTTAGATGGTTCTTGGAATTTTAGGGCCCGAAACATAGTTTAGATACCCAACCCTTTTCATTAGGGACGTCGTTACTGATTACATTAGTATTTTAGCTAATATTTTGAAAAGGCCAAACAACAAAAACAGGCCTAGGTAATCAATAACTCACTATATCATAATAATGAAAGTGTTCAATTTAACTCAACCTGATCATCCCATCTCTACCAAACGGCAGAGGTACATTAGGCTTAAACAATCTACTAGCGGTCACTAGAGAGTCTTTCAATAGAAACACCTTTACTGTTTTCATCCACAGAGGAAGCAAACAACGAGTAAATCACTCCACACATGGGAATTTTTGAGGGTAAGCTTAATTTCAGCATATTATACTGTCAGAAGGTTTAATGAGCAAAAATAATAAGATAACCTTTTATTATCCCACATGGGGAAATTTGCATTGTTACAGCAGATAAATAGCAGCAGAACAGATACAGAATAAGAGGTAGACTAAAGTGCAGGTTTACAGAACACAAAATAAGAAATATTATTATATTATATATATTATACATATTTGAAAATGTATACGTTACCAAATGGTCTAATTGTTTCTTTATGCTCAACCTGTGTATGCTAAGTAAAAGTAATTAAAACCCACTATGTGTTTCTTTTTTTCTCGTTCAGGACGTTAAATGGTTAAGAGAAATCAGTAATGACCAAGATGGTTAAAAAAAAATAAATCAGTAATGACATATTGTTAAAATATGAGTTACCATCCTCCAGTCTGCCAGCGTATCATTGGCAGGTCATTGAGAGGTAAATTTTAAAAGGTGAGTTATGTAAATTGAGTAATCAACCTGAATCAAATAATGGTGACAGTCCTGATCTCTGCATGACACTACAATCACCGTACCATCGCTTCTTTGCAGCAGAAGATGCATTCATCTTTGGAAACGGAAACACTGGGCTCCAGGCCATTCCATAAATCCACGCAGATGTTTTCGGTTATAAACGACATACCACAGACTTACTACAACCCCCGGCAGAACCACCTGATCACCAACAAGATGAATGTAGCTTTTTGGAAGGCTGTGCAGATTCCCCTGCCAAATGGCACCTGACAGTGGATCAGGACTTCTCAAGGAGGTGACGAGTAAGTGGAGAGCTCGCAACATTCATTACTGGACAAGACTCTGGACTTCTAAAGGCACGCAGCAAAAACAGTTCAGGGGTTCATATTCATTAGACAGTCTGCGTAAATTCGATAACAGTCTTTACATTCAGCACAACACTGTGGACCCTTTAAAACACCTCCAGTTTGGTCTAATGAGATGCAGAGAGTTTTTAGCCCTGCAGGGAAGCTCTGGTTGCTCATTGTGATTCTACAGACCCGATGTATGTTTAGAGGAACACGTCCTCCTTTCCAATGCACTTCACCATACCAACATACCAGAACTTCACCATATCAACATACCAGAACTTCACTTCACCGTACCAACATACCAGAACTTCACCATACCAAAACTTCACCATACCAACATACCAAAACTTTACCATACTAACATACCAGAACTTCACTTCACAGTACCCCCATACCAGCACTTCAAGTCACCATAACAAATATCTTCACTTACCAGCACATACCAGCACTTCACTTCACTGTACCAAGATTTCAGCACTTCAAGTCACCATACCACCATACCAGAACTTCACTTCACTGTACCAAGATTTCAGAACTTCAGGTCACCATAACAGAACTTCACCGTACCAACATACCAGCACTTCACTTCACCGTACCAAGATTTCAGAACTTCAGGTCACCATACCACCATACCAGAACTTTACTTCACCGTACCAACATGCCAGCACTTCAAGTCACCATACCACCATACCAGAACTTCATGTCACCGTACCACCATACTAGAACTTCACTTTGCCATACTGCCATACCAGCGCTTCACCTTACCATACCAGAACTTCACCTGTACCACCACACCAGTGCTTAACTTCAGCAAAGTCTTTATTAGGTCTCTGTACCGCCAGCGTCTGCACATTATATACACATGAGGTCTCAGTAAAGTGTCTATCACTGTAGCAATGCATGTGCAATGTGCAGTAGGAGCCATTACTGTCCAATAAACAAATAAACAAAACGCTCACCCAATGTGTTGGTGGACTTTCAAATATGTTAGAAATGCAGGAAATGAGTTTCAAACATTCATTATTTTATTTTCCCCACCCGCCGTTCAACTCTACGACCATCATACAAAGAGCCATCAGAAAGGCTTTATTCAGTAGTCCAAACACAAAAACATTACTGCTATCAAAAAACAAATATCAAAACTTCTTATACATGTAGCTTCTTTCCTTATTGCACCAATAATAATACTATTAATAATAATTTGATTAATAATGAATTAATGATGGATTAATAATAATAACCCATAGAACACTTTTCATACTGTTGGCAGCTCAAAGAACTTACAAACAGCTGTTATCAGTAAGAGCAGAAACTATGAGTCAAAGACATTAATTTATGAGCAGAAAGAAGATGCAGAGTTTAATTAAATGCCGAGATAAAAAAAGACATTATTAAATGTGTATCAAAAGTGAGTCTGAGTTTGTGACTGTCTCACAGAAGCTGAACTGAGTTCCACAGTTTAGAAGCAGAATAACTGAAAGAGTCTCTCCAGAAAATGAGCATTTGCAGAAGGCCAGTATCTGCAGACCGACACCATCATAAGCCATAATACAGACGTGCGGAACATGCTTAACGCACTCACCTCTCACCGCAGAACCTGCCAGTGCTGTGGATACTGGCGGTGAATAGGCATTTATACTAAAACTGTACTAATCATCTTAAAGCTGTTACTGGTATTAGCAGTGGTGGGAGCAGCATTCCTAGCAGCATTAGTGAAAACAAACAAAGAAAGAAGAAAGGAAGGAGGGAAGGAAGGAGGGAGGAAAGGGTTCAGGTTCAGGTTTTCAGGAACTGAATACTGGACCATGTGCCTAATAAAGAAAGCACGGCTCTGTATCTATTAGGCATGGGCAATACCACTGATTTTCCATTCAATCCAATACACCGTAATACCACGGCTAATATCCCAATACCAGTCAAAAGTTTAGGTACACCCCTCTAACTGGATGTAGTTGGTGATCCTAAAGACTCTACAGTCATACACTGAACAGCTCCAACTGATGAGAGTCTGAACCAGTACATACCCTGATATACCACATATCCTCTTGATGTACCACAGTATGATATTTCTCCATATCTCCACCTCTAATATATATTTAGTGGTGTAAAAACTTTGATCTCTTTTTCTGCACAGTGTAAAAGCTCTAGTAAAGCTGGTTCATCCTCCTGTAAAGGTCCATTCTGGAGGGTTTTAAGGTGGACTGTATAATTCCATGAGGGCTGTTTTAATTTTATTCTACAGTAGAGCTTTAAGAGACACAGAAGGAGAACCTGCTATGAGGAGCCAGGTCTGAACATTTGACTGCTAGTGTATGTGATTGCCTCAATGATAAATGTTAAATATGAACAAATTATAACAGAAATCTGACATTAATATTACATAAACAGTAACACTTTAAATTAGGTATTGACTAACGAACATGAAGTAATACATTAACAATGATTAACTAATGTTACAGCTGTTACATATTTACTTAACTTGTAAACATGTAGTTGTTATATGTGTACTTAAGACTAGTTAAGCACTGTAACAATTGTTAATACACTACTTCATGATATCTAGTGCATTACTTCATGATATCTAGTGCATTACTTCATGTATCTAGTGCATTACTTCATGTATCTAGTGCATTACTTCATGTTATCTAGTGCATTACTTCATGATATCTAGTGCATTACTTCATGTTATCTAGTGCATTACTTCATGATATCTAGTGCATTACTTCATGTTATCTAGTGCATTAATTCATGTTATCTAGTGCATTACTTCATGATATCTAGTGCATTACTTCATGATATCTAGTGCATTAATTCATGATATCTAGTGCATTACTTCATGTTATCTAGTGCATTAATTCATGTTATCTAGTGCATTAATTCATGTTATCTAGTGCATTACTTCATGATATCTAGTGCATTACTTCATGTTATCTAGTGCACTACTTCATGATATGCACTAGATATCATATGTTCACTTAAACTAGTACTGTACATATGACCTGAAACTTCAGTAACTAAATATGTATTCATTAGATACATAAATCTGAATATCTGCATTTAAAAGAGCATTATATATATATATAGAATAGAATAGAATACAATAGAATAGAAGTATAGAATACGTGTGTTTAATATTCTGCTGGGTGTTCTGAAGGAGCCTCGTACTGCAGGAAAGGTGTACCACCTTACCTACCAGAGCCGAGTTACACCATATAAGACCTTTGCTGGTGAGTCTGTTGATAATCGGTTCAGGGAAGTTCACCAGCTAAACACGCAGTTCAGTCTCCCTTCAGTACATGACGTTTAAAGGAGCTTCTTATTGACCAGCTTTATTAGGGAGCAGAGGAAGAAGGCGGAAGGAAAAGTAGTTCCTGCACATTTACAGCAGCATTTGGGGTCTTTTTTATCATGTCCAGTGGGAGAGAGATACACATCCATCATACTGAATATAAACACATGATATTGATACTTTTTATACAAAATTGATTCTTAATGGTACAGGCCATTATATTGGAGGTATTGGTGTTTAGGTATCGATCCGCCCCTGCCTATTATCTATCTGCCTGTACATGTTCAGTTTGACCTGTCTGTAATTTCACACCAGCATTCAGTGCCCTTTATGATCAAACCTGCTCTCGGCTGTTCGGACAGAGCAAAGTCAGCAACAAAATAACTTTCATGCCTCGCCACGCAGACGATAAGACATGTTTGTTGACCCGCCTGGTGGACGTAGCAACATCACCCAGGAACAGAATGTCCTGCCTGGGGGGATCAAAGTTTCCCACAAGCTCAACTTTTCTAAAGCATTAAAAAGCCCTGATTAACATGATGAACATACATATACAGCACTCTTAGTGCTCTTTGGTCACTATATCTGTTTGGTCACTGCATATATACATAAAGAGCACTAAATGGACACAGCCTCAGCATATATATATATATATATATATATATATACACACACACACATCAATATCTCTCTCTCTCTCTTTCTTTCTCTCTCTCTCTATGTATATGATATATACATATATATATACTGTAACCATATGTATGCTGCATATGTATGTATATAGAGATACTGTATATGTGTGTATACCAAGTGCTGTATATATCTCTATCTATCTATCTATCTATCTATCTCTCTCTCTCTCTATGTATATGATATATACACACACACATATATATATGTATGTATATATCATATACATAGCTTTCCAAAGAGCACTAAGTGCTCTTATAATAAGTATATCTCTATCTATCTATCTATCTATCTATCTATCTATCTATCTGTCTGTCTATCTGTCTCACTCTCTCTTTCTCTCTCTCTATATATAATATATATGTATATATCATATACATAGCGCTTTCCAAAGAGCACTAAGTGAACGTATTTGATATATACACACACATACATACAGTGACCATATTGATATTTAGCTTTTCAAAGAGCACCTGCATATGTATGTATATATCTCTATCTATCTATCTATCTATCTATCTATCTATCTCTATATATATACAGTGACCATATACATAGGTTTCCAAAGAGCACTAAGTGGACACAGTCTCAGTTCCTAAACAGTAACTAACCTTCACCTTCACCAGCAGCAGAGTAAATACAGGCTGGGTGCTGGTGTGGAAGCTGCATCACGTGCGAAGAAAAGAAAGAAAAGAAAAACAAAACATCAATAAAACACCAACTCCTGACACCCGCAGCACCGGGGACCTGGAGCCCTACCTTCAGTGGCCATCGCGCTCAGCTGACCCAGGAGAACCAGGACGGCGAAGTCCAGCGCAGCGAGCGGCGCCTTCCCGCAGCTCATGGTGCGCGCGCGCTCCGTCCTCACGGTCCCCGCGTGCCCCCCTCTCAAACCGCTCAACGCGCGAGCCCTACCCTCGTACGCTCGCGGCTCCCTGCTGTATGGGCTCAGTGAAAGGCACTCCGTCGTATCCCTCGCGCGGACATCCCTCTGCTCGTTCACAGCTCGAGCACGGCGAGGAGCCTGAGTCGCGCGCAGTGCGCGTGTGTGATTCGCGCGACGGACGCACCTGACAAAAGAAGTGGTGGGGAATTTCGTCACTGTCGGTTCCCATAAACACCAGAGAGCCGGAACGGAGACACGGGCTTCGGCTCGGGAGCTGCCTCATCCTCACCGAGGTGCAGCCTGTCTGCTTGCATTTGCATCCATCTGCTTCTGTTCTGGGAGGTGAAGGAACTTCTTCCACAGCAGCAGCTTTTCAGGAGCTATCAGACAACAAGTATTTATCAGGTCCGCACGAGCAGAACACATCAAACTGCTTCTCATTCGGCACACTGCAGCTGCTCTTATATGGTGCCCACCATAAAGCAGGTAGGCACTATTTAGGTGGTGAACTTTAACATGGGCTCTTCTGGTTCACTGCAAAAAATTAGATCCTGGCAAGTGTAACGATCTTATATCTAGTTTATATATCTCATATTTCTCATTTTGAGATTGTTGTAAGCTAATTTTAAGATTATGTAGCCTGTGTTTACTTGTTTTAAGTGATTTTAGTAGCCACATTTCCTCACTATATTGGCAGATAATTTGCTTTGTTAAAAACATGTCTCTTATAATAAGTAAAATTATCTGCCAATATAGTGAGAAAATCTGGCTTATTAAAATCACTTAAAGTGAATAAAATCAAGTAAAAAATTGTCAAATAATCCTTAATTTAGCTTTTAACAATCTTAAAATAAGAATTTTAAGATATATCAACTAGGTAAAAGATCATTTTACTTGCCACAATATAATCTTACATCTAGCTGAAACATAAAATTCTCATTTTGAGATTTTTGTAAGCTAATGATTATTTTTACTTGTTTTAAGTGATTTTAGTAAGATAATTTGGCTTGTTTCAAGCAAGGTTATTAAAATAAGTAAACTTATCTGCCAATATCATTAGAACATTTGTCTTATTAAAAAATAGTAAAATAATCCTTAAGCTTTTAGCTTAAAACAATCTTAAAATAAGGATAAAATAAGGTAGATTCTAGATGTATCATTTTACTTGCCAAAATCTCTTTTTGGCTCTATTTAAGGGGTAAACTTTAATGAGGTTCTTTTGGTTCCCTGCAGAAAGTTATATTTTGGCAAGAAGAA
Source organism: Semaprochilodus insignis (assembly GCA_034552555.1). Classification (NCBI taxonomy): domain Eukaryota; kingdom Metazoa; phylum Chordata; class Actinopteri; order Characiformes; family Prochilodontidae; genus Semaprochilodus; species Semaprochilodus insignis. The sequence goes on along the minus strand of CM067490.1, from coordinate 30,987,353 downwards.
AGATCTTACATCTAGTTGAAACACAAACATTGTAGAGGTTCCTAATGGTGCAGATGGTGTGGTGGGGTGGAGGTGGAGTGATACCAGGCCTTCTGGACGTGTGACAACAAACCGTTCATCTTGGTGCTGACCACGGTGCCTCCACACACGGATTTGTTGGTCGTCTCCACCAAGACAGAAGCGGGACTCATCACTGAAGATGACCCGCTGCCGTTCTGAGTCACTCCATGACAGTCTGGCACGACACCATTGCAGTCTTTGGTGACGGTGACGTGGTGTTAAGGACAGTCGTGGTAACGGTCTGTGTGCATGTAGTCCTGCGTGGTGCAGCCGTCTGCCAATGGTGCTGCACTAACAGGATGACTCATGGAGGACATCACTGCTCGCTGGATGTCTGTAATCGTGGCTGTTGGGTCAGTCAGGTACAGCGATAAGGCCTGTCCTTGTTACGTCACATGCGCAACCGAGCCCCGAAACTTGAATCATTAGCATGTCTCATGATGTCAAACCTACCCACCAAGTTTCACTCCTGTGGGTTGATTCCTTCTGGGTGCAGCTGTCCTGTTGATAATGAGAGTATATACTAAATGTAAGTCAGGTTGTATTTTTTGTATATGTATTTTTAAATGTACCGCAGTGTGCAGTGTTGGGGTGGACAGTGTAAAGTACAAAGTGCAAAATGTGCAAATGTTAATAGTTCACTTTGTCATCCCTGTCTGTGTACTCTGGACTGTCAAGCACAGAGGTGGAAACATTTCTGACACAAGGAGACGCAATGACCTGGATCAGCGTTCCTCAACCCTGGTCCTGGAGACCCACCGCCCCGGACATATCAACACATTAAATGTGTTTAACACTTTAACACAGTCACTCCCCTGCAGAAAATGAGATCTTGGCAAGTAAAATGATCTCATATCTACTTGTAACATCTTCAAATTCTCATTTTAAGATTGTTTGAGCTAATTTTAAGACTATTTAACCTCATTTCCAGGCAGTTCTTACTTGTTTCAAGTGATTTTAGTAAGACGTAAAACATATACTGGTACATAATTAGTCTTGTCTCCAGCACGTTTCTTATAAAAAGTATAATTATCTGCCAAAATAGTGAGAAAATAACACTTTCTATGAATCAGGTATCTATACTTCATTATAAGTGCATTCATAAAGATCTATAAAGTCTTTATACTGCTTTACAATCCTGGACATAAGCCTTTGTAACTGCGCATAAACATCACAGACAAAAACTGTTATAATATGACAATATAAAGCTTCATAGCACATAAAGTGACATAATGTGTTATAATGTATATATTATCTTGTTATTAACATTATGGGGGAAACCGGTGTCATAAGGCTTCATAACTAATGTTATAATTATCGTAATAATGCTTTATAAGGTTCCTCAGTGAGGCCACCCTCTAATGTTCCTCAGTGCACATGACCTGTAATGAACACTTATAACCTTCTTTTCTTCAAAACAGAAAACAATTAACCCCTAACTACCCACCATCTCAGGACATAGAACAACAATAATGTACCTTGTAAAGTTGTCACATACATCTACAGATACAGAATCATGAAACAATTAAAAATAATAAAAATAAATTACATTGTATAAGAAATAGAGATCACAAAAGGTGCTGCTAATAATAATAATAATAAAAGAAAATAAATATGTAAAGACATTTATACAATCAGGGTATTCACTGGTGGAACGTCAAGGCACCGATCCGATATCCACTTCCTTCAGAAAATTCAAAAACAAATCCCATATGTTGTAAAAACATTCACGTTTACGATTAATTGTGAAAGTTATTCTTTCCAAATTAAATATGAGGATAGCTCTTTCAGCCATGCCTTCATTTTAGGTGCGTACATACTCGTCCAGTGTGTGCTGATTAGGCGCATAGCATGTATTTGACAAAAGTCGACCAGTTATATATTATATATTTATATTTATTTATATTTCTATATTATATATTTACATATATTTATATATTTATATATTATATGATACAGTGTCTGGGTACAGGCCCAGAATGCAAAGTTTTGGACAGACGGGTCTTTCTTTGGAAAGAACCCTAGAAATAGTACCTACTACTTGGTACCGCTTATAAGCCTTATTAACATACTACTTAACATAGTAAAGTGATGTGATTGATCAGCTCTGTGAATGAATGCATTATGTGAATGAATGTATTAAGCTTTATGATACTTTATGAAAAATTGGTAACACTTTCTATGAATCAGGCATCCATAATGCTTGACATAAGCCGTTGTAACTGTTCATAAATGTTCATAATCACACACATAACACTTAACACTGACGTTGAGACCTGTATCATAAAGCTTATATCTAGTTTATATATCTTATATTTCTCATTTTGAGATTGTTGTAAGCTAATTTTAAGACTATGTAGCCTGTTTTCAGGCAGTGTTTACTTGTTTTAAGTGATTTTAGTAGCCACATTTTCTCACTATATTGACAGATAATTTACTTTGTTTAAAAACATGTTTCTTATAATTAGTAAAATTATTTGCCAATATAGTGAAAAAAGTTGGCTTACTAAAATCACTTAAAAAAAGAGAATAAAATCAAGTAAAAAAAAAAGGCTTTAGACAATCTTAAAATAAGGATTTTAAGATATATCAACTAGGTAAAATTAATTTACTTGCCAAAATATAATCTTACATCTAGCTAAAATATATAATTCTCATTTTGAGATTTTTGTAAGCTAATATTTCAGGCTATTAATAATTATTAAGATTATTTTTACTTATTAAAGTGATTTTAGCAGGCCAAGTGATTTTAGTTTAGTAACCAACTGTACATAAATGTTCATAATCACACACATAACACTTAACATTGATGTTGAGGCCCATATCATAAAGCTTAATACATTCATTCACATAATGCATTAATTCATAGAGCTGATCATCAACATCACTTTACTTAAAGTATGTTAAGAAGGCTTATAAGTGTTCATTAGATCTTATGTGCCCTTATGAAATCATTTTCATTTTTAGAAGACACTGAGGAACATTAGAGAGTGGACTCACTGTGGATCCTTATAAAGCATTATGCAGATGAACAAGCCATTAGTTATTAAGCTATATGATACGGGTTTTACAGATAATGTTAATGACCGGAAAATATATACATTATAACGCATTATGTCACTTTATGCTATGAAGCCTGTAACTGTTTATAACAGTTTATGCGTGTGAACATTTATGTACAGTTACAAAGACTTATGTCAAGCATTATAAAACATTATGAATGCTTTATAGATCTTTATGGATGCCCTTATAATGCATTATAGATGATTTATTGAAAGTTTTACCAAAAAATCTATACATACATATTAATGATAACACTTTCTATGAATCAGGTATCCGTAATGCATTATAATGGCATTCATAAAGATCTATAAAGCATTCATATTGTTTTATAATGCTTGACATAAGCCTTTGTAACTGTACATACATGTTCATAATCACACACATGAACTGTTATAAACAGTTAAAGTACAATGAGATATAACCTTCTTAATACATCTATTCACATAATGCATTCATGCATAGGGCTGATCAATCACATATCACTTCACTTTAAGTCTGTTAAGAAGGCTTATAAGTGTTCATTAGATGTTATGTGCACCTACAAAATCATTTTCATTTTGAAGATACTGAGTGCGGCCTCACTGTGGATCCTTATAAAGCATTATGCAAATGAACACAACATTAGTTATGAAGCTTAATGATACCGGTTTAACCAATAATGTTAATAACAAAATAATACACACATTATAATGCATTATGTCACTTTATGTGCTATGAAGCCTTACACTGTTGCATTACACCAGTTTATGTGTATGATTAACAATGTTTATGCACAGTTTTAAATGTTTATGTTTGGTATTTCAAAGCATTATAAAGACTTTATAGATCTTTAGAAAGTGTTACCATATTAACATATTATATCTCTTTATGTTATGAAGCCTTATAACGCGATGTCATAGCGGTTTGTGTGTGATTATGAACATTTACACACAGTTATAAAGGCTTATGTCTAGTATTATGAAGCATTATAAATGCTTTTTAGATCTTTATACATGCACTTATAATGCATTATAAAAATCGGACACATAGAACATGTTACCATATTAATATATTATATCTCTTTGTGCAATGAAGCCTTATAATGCGATGTCATACCGGTTTGTGTTTAATCATGAACATTTATGTGCAGTTAAAAAAGATAGATACATAAAACATTATAAATGCTTTATAGATCATTATGAATGTGCTTATAATGCATTATGGATGCCTGATTCATAGAAAGTGTTGCCAATTTGTCTTACTAAACTCACTTAAAACAAGTAAAAGGTCTGGAAATAGGTTAAAGTATCTTATAATAAGCTTACAACAAAGATTTTACTTACCAAGGTCTCATTGTTTGCGGTGTGATATTGTCCTCGAGCCCTGAAAACCAGAGAAATGCAGATGCAACATGAAGGAACAATAGAGTTACTGCTATACAGTACAGACTGTATGTACTATACGGTATTTATATCTTTGCCCTTGGCTTTGCATTCTTCTTGTAAGCTGGGTCGTGTCTCTTGGCTCATTAAACACAGCCTGTGAATATTGAGGAGTTGTCTGCTCATCTGATGAAATCAATGATCTTCTGAAATCAATTCAACAGGGAGTTTGACCCCCCCTCCCCAATTTTGCTGCAGTAAGTACCTCTACTCTTCAAGGATGTAGTGGATGTAGGAGCATTGCTGTCAGGGTTTGATTGGCACTCAGCATTAGTGAGCTCATTTACTGATGCTGGATGTCAAGTTCTGAATAACAAACAGCCCTTCAGCTTAATTCCAAGGCGGTGGCGGGAGCTCCATCTCTCCAGGGAACGCTGTTCCAAGGAACTGCTCCTCAGCCCAGAGCTGGAGGGCTTTGGCACTTGGCATTGGGAATGGTGACCATGGTTTATGGTATTATTAGTATTATTAGTATTATTATGTCTGTCAAGACTCCAGGCCCCCGTATGGACTTCTGTTTGGGTCTTTCGGCCTCTGATTGGCTGTATCCATCCATCCCATTGCTGGCCATCCTCTTCCTTCATACTATCCCTTCATAACAGTCTTTTCCAGTGAAGTAGTTCTTCTTAGGGTATGTCCAAAATAAGAGAGCTCGGTTTGATTATCTGGGCTTCCATATGTCACTAATTATCACCAAGGTCTATCTGGACACATTTGGACATTTAATGCATCCTGTAGAAACTTCTAGATAACAGAAAGTCTCTGTCCAGGTGTTTTTAACTGACATCTTAATGCAGTAGCAACTTCAGGCTCCTGCAGATGGCACTGCACGGGGATGATGGTTCTATAAATCCCTGCGGGGTGTGAGTGATGGGATCCATAGATTGGGAAGAGGTGGTACGGTGCAGGGAATGTCTCGTTCCACGTGTGGAAAATGGCTCCAAAGCAGATGTTAATGATTGGCTAAAAGGAGTGACTGCATTTGGACGTGCCAAAGACCATAGTGTGAAGGAAGTAGCTGAATCTGCAGGTGTATGGAAGCGTACGGTCATACGGGTCTACCAGCAGTGGCTAGAATCCCAGTCTACAGGGAATTCTCCTCGGAACTGTGCCAGGGAAGGCATCCACCAAATCTGGCCCAACTGACCAATTCTTTGATGTAAGAGTGTCTAAACATTGATGTGTCCTACATCCAGAAACTTGTCCAGTACATGCCCAACCCAGTCCCAGCTGTTATTGGTGCTCATGTAGGTATTAGACACTATTAGGTACAGTTCAGTCACAGGGGACTCGTTATTTGTGGCCTGTAAGTATTCTGTAATGTCTTTAAAAAATTCAGTTTAAAATGAAAGGCTTTAATGGGTCTGGGTTAGGGTGCTGTTGGGTCCTGTATGTGTAGAATACTAGTCGTAAGATAAGGACGCTAGGAAGCAGAGCCAGGGCTGATTTTATAAGTCAACACTTGAACGTGCCAATGTTAATGAAATCTGTTAACCCAAGAATCAATATCAGAGATCATCTCACGATGGGGATAAACAGCCTACAGTGCCAGCAGCTATCTAGGTTTGGTAAGGAGGCTAAGGATTGGAGCAGGATTAGTATTAGCTGGGGACATGCTGTAATTTGAGTGACTGCTCAAATAACACTCCTGCTCAAATCCACATCTCAGTAATGTAATAACAGACCCGGGTTAAAGGAAACAGAAGAGGCTGATGTTGGCTGACGTGCGGTTAGCTGGTAGGCAAGTCATGATGTCACATGACCTTGTTAAACCAATGAAATGTAAGGCATGACTTTTGACACAGACGTGAGCCAATGGTACACATAATATTGTTGGCAAGTGAACATTTGAAATAGTTCATCCCGAAAAGAGGAATAATAGGCATCCGTCCAGGTACTGCACCGGACGGAGGACTGGGAGTTGAAAAACTGGACTGTCCGGCCTAAAACCGGACATGTGGCCAGTCTACCTGCAACGCTGTGGTGGAAGAAATAGGCTTGTGAAGTGAAAACAGAGCTGTGTAACTGAAGCAAACTGAGCTGAGGTTTTGCTAGTATGGAATACGGTTGAATGCCAAAAGACTATAGTGGGATCATGGCTCATTTCTTCAGTGTATTCCGACTAAGTCACCTGTCGCTGGCGGGCTGCCAAGACAAACAGAGATGTAGGACCATGTTTTCAGATAATGCATCTATCAAGAGGATAGCGGACCACTGTTGGCCTATTAACGGCAAAGTTGGTGGTCCACTGGTGTTTTGTTCTGCCGGTGTGGACCTTGAGTCCTGGTTCCTATCGAGACCGATATATTCTCGCTATGTGGGGCTAAGCTAGCAAAATCATGGTAAAAATGTTAGCATCTAATTTAGTGAACCTAGAATTAGCTTAGCTTGATAAACACCTCCAAAAGGTTTTACGATTCATTTACACGTTAACATTACTACGATAGCGCATCACTCAACTCGGAGCACAGGGAATGCAGAAGTGCTGTAAATGCTTTTCCAAGGACTGTGAAGTAACTAAGATCACTTACCAATTGGAGCAGGCTTAAAAACGGCAGTGTGCAACCTTTACATGTGTTCAGCCAAAGACCAGTAGGACAATACAATGCATCCAGAGGTGATGGTCATCTGACATCAGCCAAATCATCTCCTTAAATCAGCATGAAAAATAGAATTAAAGGTTTTGGAGATTATTTGCAGTGTAAGCTAAGGCTCCACTTATCTTGGCAAATCCACTGGGTTACTCAGATATCGATGGAGAGACGAGCCATGATCAATTCTGGTCTCTGATAAGATGTACAGCCTGGTACACAATATCGTTCACCACATTCATTTTCCTGGTCCACCTTAAACGGTGCAGCAGGTACATTTTGGGGTGTAAGGCGTTTTGATAACTGCTGCATCAGTCGAAATGAGAAAATTCAAACAAGAAGCTGGAGACTTCAGCACTTTGTGAACTGAAAATGAGACCACCAGCTAAAACAGAGCTTGAACTGACCCTTAATCCTCAAGTTCATGACCAGAAATCCACAGCAGTTTTGGTGACAACCGAATTACAAAGAGAAGGAAAATTAAATATCTAATGAAAAGGCTCCTCTCCTGCAGGACAGGGCGTTTACTGGTGTTTGGTCCCCATAAACTTTCCTTTTGTTGTCAGGACAATGATGTAGGAAGAGCTTTCTATTCTCACGATACATTCAGTGCTGAGTGGACTTTAAGGAGCCTCTGGAACTGTGAGAACTCTCCAGAGGTTTATAGAACTGTCCAGAATTTTCTAGAACTTTGGGGAACTGTTTAGAAGTGTCTAGAACTGTCTAGGACGGTCCAGTAGTGTACATAGCAGTATAAATACAGGTGTGCTAAACAGCCGTTTCAGGTGATGCTCCAGCTGAGTGAGTGGATAGTGGATACAGAGCTACAGGTCATTTAGAGGCATCAAGAGGCTGCAGGATCCGGCAGACGCATCCTGCTCCGTCTGTGGACCAATTTATCCAGACCAGAGTGGAACAGTACTCCGAGAAAGCGTCTGCTGAGATGTGCGAGGCCTACAGAGTGAACACTTCAGCATGCCTGTCGGGGGTTGGACAAACCATGGGCTCCTCATTTCAGGTGTGAGCACTGCAGGAGAACTCTTGAAGGTGAGGAGGACGAGTGCTCCTCACTTAGAGGGCAGAGTTTTATTCTGTAGTTTTGAGGATTTAGTGGAGTTTAAAAGCTGTTATTAATAAATCTGTCCCAGTTTTTGATGTTCTAGTAAATCTATATTACAGTACAGTATATATTTTCTGCACTGTGTTCGTACCTCACACATTACTGAGTAACATGTGGGATAAATCAGATGTTTTTATGTTACACATAAGCAACTGGAATATAACACAGAGAAGCTGGGAACCAGTACCTAGTAATGTAGTGTAATCACGGGAGTGGCTCTTGAACAATGTACCAGCCAATGTTTTATTCATGCCTCTGATTGGTTTCCTCGCTTATCCAGTCTCGTGATGGCCTACAGAACTTGGGTGCTCATGTGGAGAGAAAACAGCAACAAACTCCAAACTCTTGATCTTTTTATGGCTCTCTTGTGGATGAACACACGGTGCAGTGACGCACAGCTGGCCAAGAAGCAGCTTCGTAGCCAACTCTCCCTTGATCCGTAAAATGAGAGGATTATGAATATAAGTGGTGTAATCCCTACACTGTTCCCCTGTTACAGATCTACGAGTCTTGCTTTAACTACCAGCACGCTGGAGTACAGGGGCAAACCAGTAACAGTCATGCCACTATCTAAATACTTATATATCTAGTTGATATATCTTATATTCCTCATTTTAACATTGTTTTAAGGTACTTTTAAGATTTAACTAATTATTTCCAGATGTTTCCTGAAACAAGCCAAATTATCTGCCAGTATAGTGAGAAAATGTGGCTTACTAAAATCACTTACAACCAGTAAAAACTGCCTGGAAATGATCTTTCTTACAAAAACCTCAAAATGAGAATTTTAAGATGTATCAGTAATACCTAAGATCATTTTACACACCAAGATTTCATTTTTTGCAGTGTAGTAACCCTATAAAGTATTTCGGTAGCGCTTTACATTACTGATTGCTAATAAATAGGTAATGATACGGTAATTATACAGTAATAAATTGTATTTGATCATTAAGTAAATGTCAATTTCCTAGTTGTTACTAAATAACAAATCAGAAATTGTAGTGAGTGTTAACAAGGCCGTTATGAAATGGCAAAATAATGGTAACAAGTTGTACTTAGCTAAAAATGACCTGCTTATTTTATAGTTCTTTATGTGTAATAAGTGAGCTACTGTAGTGGTAATAAGGCAGTAATGAAATAGATGTACCTCATCTATTCCTGGGTAACAGTACGTGTCTATAGGTAGGCCTACATGTGAAGCACAAGACCATGTTGAACTGGTGTTCTGACCCGATTGGAGCTGTAGTAAGTATGAAACAAGATGGAAATAAGTCAATTTCCTGTTTACGGCTCTAATACCAAGTAGGTTTACTGTAATTACTGCCTGTAACTCACACTGTGTCTGACCGTCTAAATACATAACAGGTAAGAACTAAAACAGAAACAAGTGGATTAGTATTTTACAGCCCTGATACCAGGTAATTACAGCAGAACCACTTCACTGATTTTGGGTTAATAACTCAAATAATTATATATATTATATACACATACTCAATTATTATTCTCTCTTATTGTTCATTAGGAACTATAAAATATGTGGGTCATTTTAGGGAAATAAAACTTACCAAAAAAATTAAAAATGACCACTTTTTTATTATTAAATACTGATACTATGGCTATATTTTCATTTATTAATGATTAGAAGACGTGTATATAATATTTAGGAAGTACAGCTTGTTACCTTTGTGTTTCTATTACTTTACTGCCATGTTACAGTAGCTCACTTACTACACATAAAGAACTATAAAATAAGCAGGTCATTTTTAGGTAAGTACAACTTCTTACCAATATTATACTATTTCATAACAGCCTTGTTAACAGTCACTAGAATTTCTGATTTATTATTTAGTAACAGCTAGGAAACTGACATTTAATTAATGATCAAATACAATTTATTACCGTATAATTACCATATCATTACCTACTTATTACCGATCTGTAAACTAAAGTGCTACCAGTATTTCAGCCCTATTTAAATGATAAACTTTAACAGGGTTCTTTTGGTTCACTGCAAAAAATTAGATCTTTGCAAGTATACTTATCTACATTTACATTTACAGCATTTAGCAGACGCTCTTATCCAGAGCGACTTACAACCGTGCTTAGTGTTCCATTGGATAACATTCCAGCTAGTACAGGAAGTTCAGAGCCTAAAACTCACCATGAGCTCGGACACTGCCTGAACAGGGGGCCAGTGCTGATATCTAGATAGATCAATAGACACATATAGAGCAAAAAGAGCACTACCTGGCAACCCCAGCCCAGTGCTCACACCTATAGAAAAGAAAAGGTCATTATAAGTGCAATATAAGTGCAACACAACACAAGTACATACACAACTTAGACCTCTACTAGTGCTTACTCACTTAAGTGCATTATGAAGAGATGGGTCTTCAGTCTGCGTTTGAAGACCGCGAGAGACTCCGCTGTTCGAACACCCAGTGGGAGTTCATTCCACCATCTGGGAGCCAGGACAGAGAAGAGTCTGGACGCTTGTCTTCCATGCGTCTTCAGGGATGGCGGTTCGAGTCTAGCTGTACTTGAAGCTCGAAGGGCTCGAGGTACAGATCGACTCTTCACCATTGCCATAAGGTAGGGAGGGGCTGGTCCGTTCTTGGCTTTGTAGGCGAGCGTCAGAGTTTTAAATCTGATGCGGGTGCAGCTACAGGAAGCCAGTGAAGGGAGCGCAGCAGTGGAGTGGAGTATATCCAGCTGGTATACTGTATCTTTCTGTATCTAACTAAAATCACTTAAAAGAAGCAAAAACTGCCTGAAAATGAGGTTTAATAATCTTAAAATGAGCTTACAACACTCTTAAAATGAGAATTTTAAGATATATCAACTAGATCAATTTACTTACCAAGATTGTTTTTTTTTGGGTTTTTTTGCAGTGCATTTTTGTAGTTTTGTTTCCTCAGTGGAATTCTGCTCATTCAGAGAGTAATATGACACAGAGGAGGCGAGTTTTAGTTCCCAGGAGACCGTCTTGAAATCGGCTATTTTTGGAACTATGAACCTACAACCAGATGTCGGTGGGAACTGGAGCGCTATGTGTTAGGTTGAGACTAAGAACTGGGACTGCTCTCTCATTCTTCATTGATGAAACTGAGCAGGAACTGCACTCATGAAGGAGATCCCCACATGGGATAATTCACTCTGCCATCTGTAATGAAGACAGGATGTGAATGCGTGTTAGAACGGAGCAGAACAGGGTCAAAATAAAAGCAGCGCTGTGCGCGCAAAGGACCAAACACACAGCAAAGAGGCGTATACAAACCAGAAAAGTGCATGTCCTGAGGAGAATACAGAGTGATTGTTCAGCTTAAGGCTGCTGAAGTGTTCCTCCTAAAGTGAGAGGAACGAGGGATGAAAAAATGGCACATAGAGGAGTGCGGGTCAGTATGTCTGTGGATTAGAGGTTGGGGCAGATCCCTGAGTGAGTACATGCAGTTTGGTGACTGTAGGTTAAAGGAGACAGTAGGGTTTGAATGGGGGTGAAAATGAATGGGAGTCTATGGGAGGAACGAGGGATGAATAAACAACACATAGAAGAGTGCAGGTCAGTGGATTACAGTTTGGGGATCTGGCCTGAGTGAGTGAGTAAATGGCTATAGGGTAAAGGATAACAATAGGGTTTGAATGGGGGTGAAAATGAATGACCATATGTCAGGTCAAAAAGTTGGACATAACAATACCATTCCCGATTGGACTGAACATTCCCGGAGCTGGAACGGTGTGGATATCTAAAAAACTGCAGGGCTAGTTAGCAGACGAATATGTGTACCGAGAAGAAGAAGAAGATGATATCATAACCAACATCTAATGAACACTTAATAAGCTCTCTTTAAAAGACTTTAGGATCAGACACAGCAGTGCTGCTGGACATCTCAGTGTCACTGCTGGACTGGGAATCATCCACCAAACCAACACTATCCAGCGTCCTGTGGGTAAGGTCCTGTGGGTAAGGTCCTGTGGGTAAGGTCCTGTGAGCAGCGTCCTGTGACCACTGATGAAGGCCTAGAGGATGACCAACACTGCACTGTGCAGCAGCAGATGAGCTATCGTCTCTGACTGTCCATCTACAAGGTGGAGCAGCAAGGTAGGAGTGTCTAATAGAGTGGACAGTGAGTGGACACAGTGTTTAAACACTCCAGCAGCACTGCTGTGTCTGATCCACTCACACCAGCACCACGTCAGTGTCACTGCAGTGCCGAGAATGATCCACCACCCACATCATACCTGCTCTGTGGGGGTCCTGACCATTGAAGAACAGGGTAATACAGTATACAGAGAAACAGATGGACTACAGTCTGGACCTGTACAACTATAGAGTGTCCTATATGGTCAGTGGAGCTGATAAGATGGACAGTGAGTGTAGATACAGGGAGGTGGTTAATGTTATGGCTGTATATATTATAATGCATTATGTCATTTTGTGTGTGTGATTATGTACATAGGTTTTATTAGTGCTCCTTTAATGCACTATGGATACCTGACTCGAAAGCATCACTGGCCTCCCTCTCTCTGGGTGGGTACTAGTGCTCCTGGTCAGGGTGTGGGTGTGTGGGTAATACTGCTTGTTTTCCTGTCCTCAAAGAGAGCCGGCTTATTTTGCTGTGGTGAAACTAAATAAAGGCCAGATGATGCTCATGTTCCCATTGATTACGCTGACCAGACATGGCAGCCGTGGAGAGATCTACAAATATGCTATTTGTTTTTCCCATCAAGTCTTTAATGAATAACGAGATATACATGCATGGATTCGTAACAGAGCCGAACAGAGCCAAGCAGAAGCAGGGCTGCACAGGTCAGGGACGTTCTAGTGATTCTGAAGCTCTAGACAAAAGACTCAGTCGGTCTTCACAAGGTTCTGTCACAACCAGACGGAATAACAACATTAGTGCACTTTAAAACTGAGATCAAGTAAAAATATGCCATATCTAGTTGATATTTCTTAATATAAGACATTTCTTGTAA
>CM067490.1:30955935-30970843 GCA_034552555.1 Semaprochilodus insignis | reverse complement strand
GGTGTCGTGCCAGACTGTCATGGAGTGACTCAGAACGGCAGCGGGTCATCTTCAGTGACGAATCCCGCTTTTGTCTTGGTGGAGACGACCAACGAATCCGTGTGTGGAGGCACCGTGGTCAGCGCCAAGATGAATGGTTTGTTGTCACGCATCACACGTCCAGAAGGCCTGGTGTCACTCCACCTCCACCCCTACTGCACCATCTGCAGGAACTGTGTGAGGATATTCAAGCTGCATGGGATGGATTATCACAGGACACCATTAGGAACCTCTACAGCTCCATGCTGAGACGTCTGGCATGTTGGGTTAGCAAACACGGCGGCCCAATGCCATACTGAGAGACAGACTTCTGTATGTGTAGCTCAATAAATATTGATCATATCAGTCTAAATTGATCATCATTTATTGATCCTGGTAACCTTTATCTTCCTCCCAACAGCACTGCAATCCCACACCTCCTTCTGGGTGCAGCAAGTTAGAGGTTGTTGCTATTCTTGTTACCTTAAGACGCGTGATATGAATCAAGGTCTTTCTTTTATTTACATTTGTTTGCCTGAACCCAACACGCCAAATTAGGTTTGCTCTTGTTGCAGCATAATATGATTATGAACGACTGCGGAAAACGATTGCAGTGTGTTTAAATAATTGTGGTCACCACAAATAACTGTGATTAGGCTAGCCTAACAACTGGTAACAGCCTGCGTGTCTCTATTGTCTTGCTGCCCTACACTTGTTCTTGGAGGCCAAGCAATAGCTTATCCTAGTAATGCTCCTGACAGTGGAAGCTAAACAAAACCCATAGAAGGGTGTGCTTACCAAGAGGTATGAAGTAGGATGATGATGTCATGGAGGAAGCAATAAAACAGCGCTCAGGTGCCAAAGAGAACGTTCCCTGCCACTTTGGCTCTCGCTTCAGTGCCTGCTTTGTGTTGTACGGCTTTGGCGCAGGTTCATCAGAAGGTTTGGAGACATTGTCATTATTTTAGCTGAAAATAAGAATTTAGTTGAGGCAGGCAAAAGGAATGGGAACACGTGAAGGGAATACATGACATGCTGGCATGATAATGTGCTTTCTTGGTGTGCGCATGCATACAGGTTGTAGCTAGAACAGCCATCAGAATGTATATGGATGAATGGAGCACAGTAGTGGAACCCTTCTGCTATTCTGTATCATACAAACACTGAAATGTACAGTTGATTGTAAACGACTGAGTGATTCCACAGTGCGCTTCCGTTCATGATCCGTTTGTGGTGTGCTGTGTCAGCCAGCAGAGGGTGTGATGATGTAATGCCTATTCCCTCGAGCTCCGATCTGCTTTTCTGCTTAGTGCTGATCCCACGCAGGTCATGTGACCTCAGTTTGCTCACACATACATCCCTGCCTGGGAATATCATGGTGCCTCTGAATGCTGTTGACAAAAAGTGTTTTATGTTTTATTAGAGGTCAGCGTTTCCATTTTCATAGACTGCGATGAGCTGATCCCACAAATACATACCTGCTGCAGGTGTACTCAGTGTGGTCTCAAGCATAGCACTAATTGCATAGCTACCAGTATACAGAGTTCACTCTGGCACTGGGCTGCAGAGCAGTGGAACTGGATTCTCTGGTGTGCTGGGTTTGCACCCAGTACCTTTGGGATGAGCCCAATCCTGTTTCTTGTTTTTACTCCTACCCCTTGTTTTCTAGTGTAACCCTCCCCCTTGAAACTGAACCAGAAGGGGTAGTAGTTGAAATCTTCCCCCTATGAAATGGGATGACCCTTCAAGAACCGGATACGTGATCTATTTCTTACAGTCACTGGGGTGAAAAACCCAGAATGTTTGAATAACAGGCATGCTAATTTTGTTGGGTATGACAGGACAGGTGAATCATAGACTGGAAAAAATAAATATTTAAATTTTCTTCATATTGTAGGTGATACATAGTCATATTTTCCGCTGAAGTCACTCCGCTGCCACATTTGCCACAGCTGCTACGTTTACATCACATCTTCTTCCGTGAGGTTACTGGCTGGTTGGAAAGCAGAAATCCAATTATTGCCTGATTACCCGAGTACATGTAAACACAGTGAACGGATTACTGAGAAAATTGGATTTTATGCAGCTACCGGATTGTTAAATGCATGTAAACACACTCCAACAGTTCCAACATCTAGTGTAAAGGAAGTCCAGAACCAGCCGATCCCGAGTTTCTTCCTATGGGCTATCGGGCTGCTTACAGCCAGTAGTGCTGCTGTATCACTCAATGAGGCTGTCACCACACCTCTCACCTGAATCATCACGATGATCTCCATGGACAGTCCACATCACATCCACACCAATCGCTCGGCACTTTGTATCCAGCATCTATACCTGCATATGTATATAGTAGCCGCCAGAAGGAGGTGTGGGATTGCACTTCACACTGATATGATCAATATTTATTGAGCTACACATACAGAAATCTGTCTCTCAGTCTGGCCACCGTGTTTGCTAACCCAGCATGCCAGACGTTTCGGCATCATGGAGCTGTAGTGGTTCCTAATGGTGTCCTGTGATAATCCATCCCATGCAGCTTGAATATCCTCACACAGTTCCTGCAGATGGTGCGGTAGGGGTGGAGGTGGAGTGACACCAGGTCTTCTGGGCGTGTGACACTTGACAACAAGCCGTTCATCTTGGTACTGACCACGGTGCCTCCACACACGGATTCGTTGGTCGTGTCCACCAAGACAAAAGCGAGACTCGTCACTGAAGATGACCCGCTGCCGTTCTGAGTCCCTCCATGACAGTCTGGTACGACACACGACACCATTGCAGTCTTTGGTGACGTTGACATGGTGTTAAGGACAGTCGTCGTAGCGATCTGCGTGTATGTAGTCTTGCGTCAGTTATATCCTTGAAGGAACATTGGATGAGCAGGTGTCTACAAACCTTTGGGCATATAGTGGACATTGGTTTGTGGTCCTGCTCTTCCGTTCCGACACTTTGGCTTGTTTGCATGTCTGACTAAAGGGCAATCCAAGGTCACTGTGCCCTTCCATTGCCAATCCCAAACACATTCTCTGCTGCCACTGCGGAGTGCACACTTAGGGACCTGGTGCAGTGCAGAGCACTGATGATGTGTTTACTTCAGACTCCAGTGCCAGTTTCAGGTACGTCTACGCTGTATGTCAGATGAGGTTGTCTGTTTGCGTTGAGTGTATGGGAGCCTTAATGCTGCGTGTAATCTGCTCAATTACACACTGATTGAATTACAGTCTGAGATCCAGAGTGAAATCTGATGAAGTGTAAATGATGTAGGAAGCTGGTTGTTAGCCCGATGCTGCAGAGCGCTCGCTCACTCCAGCTGCTCGATGTCTCCATTACTGACCGCTCAGCATGTGCAATTAGCCCCACCCCCCCACCACCACCACTCCCCGCACCACCTCTCTCTCTCCTCCTGCTCTCATTCCTTCTCTCTCCCTCTCTCTCAACCTGCCTCTCTCTGGACAGTTCTGCGCAGATGCTCAGAGAGCCAATCCTCTTAAAGTGAAAGCGGGGGGGGGGGGAGAAGGAGAGCGGGAGAGGGAGGGGGATGAACGAGGGTAAGAGTATGCGTGAGGGAAAGCGAGAGAGAGAGAGTTGTTGACGCTCAGCTCAGACACAGGATGAGACCGGGAGAGCGCTCCGTGTGTCTGTGCAAGAAGTCCTCTCTCTCTCTTTCCGCATCTCTCCTCTGACTCTCCTTCGCGCCTCCATCATCACTGTGTCGCAACACTGACGGAGCAGACATGACCAGCCAGCAGGACTCGGGCTTCTTTGAGATCAGCATCAAGTCCCTTCTTAAATCCTGGAGCAGCCGTGAGTACATGATACGGCTTATAGCTCTCGCACACGAGTCGGTTCTGGGATACTGTTGGACACTTTGAGATGTACTTATGGAAATACAGTCATTTCCGTAAGGAATATGGTAACTCCGTTGTCCTTATAGAGGTGAAACGTGTTTACAGACGTACATATAGCAGTAGCTAATGGGCAGATGCGGTGAAATCGGTGTTAATCGGTGGTAATGAACTGTGTGCTGTAGCATCCCTTGAAGTTAGTGTCCTATCCTTATATCCGTTCCGTCTTATTTCCTACTGTCATTTCTGGCATTCCCACTGCTCTTCTCCGGTGTTATCCAGAGATAACGGCTTAGGTTAGCATCTAGGGATGCACCGATCTTTAGGAGCTGTGCTAATATCCGCTATTTTTCTTGTGCATATCTGCCGAAAGCTGTAGAAATCCGGTCTAAAACAACCCTAGCATGCCGCAACATTCAGCTCTTCCAGGGTGCATTAAAGCCAACATCACATATCAGTCTGGAATATCAGCGATCATATAAGACGGATATACTGTCCATTATGGAAGCGGATATCGTTGGGCATCCCTCTTAGCCTCACTTCTGTTAAGAGGGCAGGAAGAAGGTGTGCTGTCAGTTTTGAGTCACGTGCCGTAGAGCGGGAGCTGTTTGTCCTCCCTCCTCCTCCTGCACTGTTCCAGGTTGTTTACCTCCCTCTGCACACTCCGTTCTGTCCATGGAACACCAGAGAGAAGAGGGAACGACTGGGCTTTTCTCATCACTGCACACGTTCCAATGTACTGGCCTATAAAGATGCATGTTTGTCCTGTGTGATTCTGACACGTAGAGCCGTCCGGTGCGTCATTGTGCAGCTGACGATGTGGTGTTATGTAATAACTGCAGGCAGGCGGATGTTACAATGCTGTGTTGTTGTGGTTTTGCACGACATGCGATGAGCGGCATCAACGAGCACAGCCAATCGCTCTAATGCATTACTCTGATTATATTGTATGTGCTGGGGATCTGTATGAGGCTGGCCACTCTCTGTGAAGGTTACATGGCTGGAAGTGCTGAGGGCAGTGACATTAATGGTGTATTAAAGAAGCAGATTGTGTTGATTCTCTTTCCTGTACAGTAAGGAAAGGACAGTGATGGTGCTACTGTGAGTACATAAAAGATGAGCTCCATGTTTTGGCCTTCTTGTTTTAGAGGCTGGTAGGAATAGCCACAACAGCTCTGTCCCCCATACGAAAAAGTAGTATGCTGACGATACAGTGTATTACAGTGTTGAGTTTGAAACATAGAGCCAATATGATGGTCTGAAATAGAACAATATGGTGTGTATCATCTTCATACTGTCCCGGATGTTCATATGCACCAGCTGATTGCTATAGAGGTTGGATGCACTCACACACACACATAGGGCAACTGCTCTGCAGTGTGTTTGTGTGTGTGTGTACCTTTCATGCGTCATCAGAGGAGCATTCAGCACATTTCCTCCATTAGGAGAGTAATGCTACTGCCCAAGCAAGGATGTGGATGAGTAACCGATTTACCATTTGGCTCATGCTCTCCTTCCCAAAAATATTCAATTAATTTAATTTCCAATAAAAGCCTGAATATCATCAAAGCAACCCTTCTAAACTGAACGCATAAAGGTGCAAAAGGTGATGCGTTCCATCTGCTAATAAATAAATCATGCAGGTTACAATAGTGGTGTTAGAAGATAAAGGTTACCAGGATCAATAAATGATGATAAATTTAGACTGATATGATCAATATTTATTGAGCTACACATACAGAAGTAGTGTCTCTCAGTATGGCATCGGGCCGCCGTGTTTGATAACCCGAACATGCCAAACGGCATGGAGTTGTCCTAATGGTGCCCTGTGATAATCCATCTCATGCAGCTTGAATATCCTCACACAGTTCCTGCAGATGAATCGTTCTGAGTGACTCCATGACGGTTGGGCACGACACCATTGCAGTCTTTGGTGACGTTGACGTGTTGTTAAGGACAGCATGTAGTCACTGCTCGCTGAATGTCTGCAGTCGTGGATGTTGGGTCAGTCAGGTACAGAGATGAGGCCCGTCCTTGCTTACGTTACAGATTGCTTGTGTTCAAATTGTGGCTCTTCAGTCGGTGTTATAATTCATATGTTGGTGGGTTACATTCATGATTTTTGGCTTGCAAGTTATTGGTGAATGACTGTCGGTTATTGGTTAATTTGCCAATCCCTCTACCCTGATGCAGCTCATTGGAAACCCCTGTGATTAAAAAGCACTGTGCCATGTCTGCGAGGGGAGACGTACAGGTGGTCTCAGAGCACTTTTGTTACGTACTCAGCAATTCCCAGCAAATCTCTCTCCTCTGTCTCTCGCTCAGTCCTACTTAGACACGCCAGGAGGACTGCTGATAGTGGAGAAACAGGAAAAAGGAACATCACCACCCCGAAACATTCGTGTCCCCAGTGACAGTAGCCATGATTTCCAAGCATTAGCCTCGCTGACATACACTACCAGTCAATAGTTTAAACCCGGCTCCTCAGAGCAGGTTCTCCTTCTGTTGATCTTAAAGCTTTACTGTAGAATAAAAGTGAAGACACCAAACTATAAAATAGCCCTCATGGAATTATACAGTCCACCTTAAAACCCTCCAGAATGGAGCTTTACAGGAGGATGAACCAGCTTTCTTAACCTGCAGTGGAGGCTGATAGAACAAGGTTTATTTCTAAGCAGGTTTGGAGCAATTCTATTGGTCGGTCCCTCATGAATATTCACTAAACTGAAAGGAGAACTAGAGCTTTTACACTGTGCAAAAAAAGAGATCAAAGTTTTTACACCACTAAATATATATTAGAGGTGGAGATATGGAGAAATATCATACTGTGGTACATCAAGAGGATATGTGGTATATCAGGATATGTACTGGTTCAGACTCTCATCAGTTGGAGCTGTTAAGTGTAAGACTGTAGAGTCTTTAAGATCACAAGCTACATCCATTTAGAGGGGTGTACCTAAACTTTTGACTGGCAGTGCATGTCAGCAAGGCTAAATATAAGCTAAATGCACAATGCTAGCACTATGATGGAAACCAGTCATTCCATGGTTACCAAAGAAGAGTCAAGTCTATATACAGTTTAGATCTGTAGTTCTCCAGTCCATAGAACCAACCAATCTACAGTGCTTAGTAGCCTACAGGTACAAACATGCACTGTGTGTTTACTGGATAATGTGTCATCGTGTGTGTCAGTCAGTTTATACACCAGCTGTGCATGTCTGTGTTTGCAATGATGATGTCATTGATGGTGTAGGCAGAGACTGCCAGGTGCCTGTGACCGCACACATACACTCATTATCAAAAGAATAGCTGCACAAACAGCTGCAGCCAGAAGGAATCAACCGCTAGGAATGAAACGTAGTGGGCAGGTTTGACATGATGAGACATGCCAATGATTCAAGTGACGTAAGCAAGGACGGACCTTATCTCTGTACCTGACTGACCCAACAGCCACGATTGCAGACATCCAACGAGCAGTGATGTCCTCCATGAGTCATCCTGTTAGTGCAGCACCACTGGCAGACGGCAGACTACACGCACATAGACCGTTACCACGACTACCAAGACGGTCAGGGTGCTTGGCCCAAACCTTGGCCAGGGCCATAGCTCATGCCACTGAAGGCTGCACTATGTAAACCTGAGGCCATAATTGTCATGGATGGTCTCTGGTGTTCTTGAGGTGGTTTATACCCTGGTGATCGGATCATGTTTGGATTTCACTTAACCACATAAGCTAGGTGTAAACACACCCCCTTTTGATCAGCTTACGATTGGATCACATTCAGAGGGGTCAGAGACGGATCTTGACCACATTCAACACACGTCAACAAAGAGTGTGTTTCCTGTATACAGTTACGTAAGCAGGAAGGGATCTGTCGAGGGCTGGCCAGCAGGTGAGAGGATAAATGAAGATAGAGGATAAACAACCAGATGATTTCTCGGCCCGCTGAATGCCGTGTTTGTTCATTAGTGCTCTAATAGGGGAACGTAAACAGAATGTAATGTACATGTAAATGTAAATTGGATCTCGTCTGGCCACACTGGGAATGCATTTTAGTGAAGAACGCAAGCAGAATCCAGTCAAACTACATCCAGATATGATCTGGACATGAAAATGCCAAGTGTCAACAAGCTCAGGTTGGTCTGGAGGTGTTCTTATGAATTAAGACATTCATAAGCTCCTGGACAGAACCGAGTCCCCTCTGTGATGTTCTGGGGGTGTTTTAATTTTGTGGAAATGGGTCCTCTGGTTGAGGTGACAGTAAATCTGATCAACAGTGTCTACACTGAGCTGCTGGACACCCAGGTTTTACCTTTAGCTCATCATCGTACTAAGGAACATAACATTCCTATCCTTGTATTCCAAGATGACAGTTCTGGCGTTCACAGGGCTGCAGATGTGACTGATTGTCCTGATGGACATTCTGAAGTATTCACACATCTGGACTGGCCCTCAAAATCCCCAAATTTGGGTCCTCTTGGAAATCTGTGGGAACTACCTGGAACAACCAGTAAACACCAGGGAAGGCATCCAACAAATCTGGACCAACTGACCAATTCTTTGGTGTAAGAGTGTCGGAACATTGATGAGGCTACATCCAGAATCTTGTCCACTACATGCCCAATCCAATCACAGCTGTTATTGGTGCTTGTGGAGGGATTACATGCTAGTAGGTACGTTTCAGTCACAGGGGACTTATTTATTTGTCCAGTGAGCTTATTCATTGAGCCATCAAGTCGATCCAAAACCAAATCAGTCCATTCTGAAATCATGTCACGTGAAGGTTTCACCAGTGCGAGGCATATCACTGAGCAGGTCTTGTTCAGTAGAGCTCATGGCATGCCTCAAGAAGCATCGGAAGGAGCTAGTCATTTACACTGTCGCTTCATCGCGTCATAATCCATTTGCATAAAGCTGAGAACATCTCAACTCGATTTTTCGCTTTTGCTTAATCGCAGCTACAGATTGCGTACTCCCGTAGGAAATGACTGCTCGCTAATTTCTGTGTCGCCTGCTAGTGTGAACGCAGGGTTGGAGTACTTCTGAGTACTTCTGAGAGATCAGACAGTCACTACCTGTTCCTTTTCCTCTTTTCACTCGTTCTGCTCTGCAGTTTTGTTCCCTAGTTTGACAGGTGAGAAAACGAGATGCAGGTTTGCAGTACTGGACACAATCTAATCGGCCTATTTCATGCCTGTGTCAATTATGAATCATGGTGTGTGTGTGTGTGTGTGTCTGTGTGTCTGTGTGGGTGGGTTTGTGTTCATCACACCCAGGGAGAAAGAGAGAGAATTGTGGGATAAGGGAATGGTAGGAAGTGAAAGCCACAGAGACAGCGAGAGAGAGAGAGAAAGAGAGAGAGAGAGAGAGAGAGAGAGAGAGAGAGAGAGAGAGAGAGAGGAGAGTGAACAATTGTGCTGATGAAGTTCTGGGCGATTTTCAAGGTGGTAAATAACAGCACGTGGTTGAACAGTTCTGATTGTGTACTGTAAATCCTGCTGACTCATGACTACTGCTTCTTGCTGAGTCATGCTGGAGGGGGCGGGGTTGTGTCTCTGGTGGGCTGTAGCAGGTTTACTCACAGCTGAGAGCAGAGCCTCATAGAGCTAATGCAGGTCATGCTACTCAGTTTGTTTACAGTGACACCAAACACCCAGAGACGCTAACTTTATATATGGTTGATGTAAAAGTGTGATTGGAGGGTCAGTAGCACTTGAGCACACTATGTACACCCTGTAGCTCTTCTCATAGCTTCTCCATGACCGACCACTACTATGAACTATGACCTTTCTTTGCGGCGTGTGTATGCGTGTCATATATGTATAAAGCAGAGTACAGTATGGGCCTTCTGTATACACTCAGCGTCAAAAGAATAGTTGCACAATTAGTTGCACCCAGTAGACCACGATTGCAGACATTCAGCGAGCAGTGATGTCCTCCACGAGTCATCCGGTTAGTGCACCCACATGCAAATATGCATACATATGTCCACATAAATACCGTCTCTGCGGACAAATATTCGACCCACCCCCTATTCCAAATCTGATCCTTCACAAACCAAATAGCATTTGACCAGCTGTTAAGAGTATAAGTGTACTACATGTAGACTGCTCCAAATCAGATATTCAAAAAATCCTGTAGCCATATTTCCCTCAACACAATGTTACCCTCATAGTGCTGCTTCGGAATGGCCTTTATAGAGGCTGTTTAGCCTGCCACCAGAATTTGCCTTTTTGGAAGATTAAATTGAGACCAGAATAACACAATAACAAAAGAGCTGGACACACCGGTATTCTTATATCTAATAGTTCAGAAAAAATAATTCACTTACAAGATTACAACACCTTGCTGCTACTGGACACGCCCAGAAACAGTGGAAAAAGTGCCCAATAATGAAAAATGGCAGCGGGTACAATTTTTATCAGTACTGAGTTTCACCCGGAGGGCTCGAAGAGGAGTTATAGACAGCCTGTGTATAACTTTGTAATGGGTTAATTGATGGCACAGGTTCTTGGAAGTCGAAAATACATTATTCCAGACTACATCCCAATTCACGCTGATACCTCAATAAGATAGCTGTTTATCCCAGACGGACACAGCCCCAAGCCCTTAGCCGATATGAGTCTATTATAAATCAATGACACAAGACTTAAAGGAGTTAAAGGAGCAGCTACAGTAGGAAGGTCAACCAAAGGATGGAACTTTAAAGGACTATTCCAGGGAACACCGTAAGTGAAAGCAGTGTAATGTATCTTAACGAATATGTATAGCCATGTTTATAATGCCTTGAATGAGAGCGTTATAACATGTAGACTCTATTAGACAGGCTATTCACTGAGGGCACCTGTTTATCTCTTAGGGATAGAGTATGAGGCGTATGGAGTCGTGCTCAGTTTGTCTGACACTGAGTTGTGTGTATATGTGTGTGTGTTTACAGTAAAGAAGGATGAAAACTGTATGTGTGTGTATGTGTGTGTGTGTGTGTGTGCTTGTGCTAAGAGAGTGTGGATCTATTTGGTGTGTGTGTGTGTGTGTGAGGGCTGAGGTTAAATATAGCCCCATGTTGGCCCTCCCTCTTCTCTCTTTGGGCTTTGCTGAAATTCCAGCCTGACCTTCTCCTCAGAGAGGGCTTGCCACTATCACACGGCTGTGAGGAACCTCAGAGGAAGGCTGGCTTGATACCTTCAGCACACATTAACCCACGAGGAGACACGAGGGTCCTTCTCCTTCCCCTCCCACGGCTTTGCTCTCGGCCTGGGCTGCCAGCCCGGAGCGAGCTCCCAGAAGAAGGCAGCATGGATACGGAGTGTTTGGAGTATGACGATGATATGGAACTAGAAGTCCCGTCTGTGCGGGGTTACTGAAACAGACCCGTTTGTGGTATGGAGGTGATATGGAGCTAGTGGTCTAGTGGTTTGTGTGGGATTATTGGAAGAAGGCCCAGTACCAGTATGGAGGTAACTCCGGTGCGCTGGAGCCGGGCGAGCGTCATCAGCTTCATCAAGGGTCTGGGTAGGTACTGCTGGCCGTACAGTGCTGGCTGGTGTTCTGCAGGCATTATGAGGAACAGTGTGTGTGTGTGTGTGTGTGTGAGGGTTGGAACACTGAGGGAAGTTGCTTGTGGGTGGGGGAGTGTTGGTGCGTATGTGCTGTTTTCGTAGCCGATCTTGAGGGAGGATGCATTCTGAAGATTCCTTGTTGCGCGGCCCAGACGGGTGAAGCAGGCAAAACATTTCACAATTCTTCCTCAGATGCTCCCTGCTGCGTAGCCCCCCTCCTGTACGCGTTCCATGGGCCTCTGGCCTGTGAGACTTGCTCAGTTAAGCATGTGAAGAAATAAGTGGTGTTATTAGAGTTATAGCCTGAGTCTGGTCCTGTTAACACACCGCCCTGACCATAGTGGGCTTAAAGGAACAGTACCCCAAATGTAATTGATCGGCCAAACATGTTTGGTGTCTGCAGATTACTAATTTGGTTTTTCCTCTGTCGCTAAAAAGTAATGAAACGTCTGTGCCACCAAATAATGCTTATTATTTATTACAACTCATGCATCATCTAAGCTGCCTATCTTCCTGAGACCCGAGGGGTTCTGGAGCCTATCCCAGTTCTCTTTGGGTGGAAGGCAAGAAACACCTTCACATCTCATCATCAAAAGAAGCACATATAGCTGCACCCAGAAGGAATCACCAACAGGAATGAAACTTGGTGTGTAGGTTTGACATTGTGAGACATGCCAATGATTCAAGTTTCCGCTCGACCACACATGTGATGTAAGCACGGACGGGCCTTATCACTGTACCTGACTGACCCAACAGCCACGATTGCAGACATCCAGCGATCAGTGATGCCTCCACGAGTCATCCTGTTAGTGCAGCACCATTGGCAGACGGCTGCACCACGCAGGACTACTTGCACACAGACCGTTACGACGACTGTCCTTAACACCACGTCACCGTCACCAAAGACTGCAATGGTGTCGTGCCAGACTGTCATGGAGTGACTCAGAACGGCAGCGGGTCATCTTCAGTGACGAGTCCCGCTTTTGTCTTGGTGGAGACGACCAACAAATCCGTGTGTGGAGGCACCGTGGTCAACACCAAGATGTAGCCTTGGAGCACACTAGTCTGAAATCCTGTTTTGACATTCTTGACAAACCTTTTGGCTGTGTTCAGAGTGCCAGCCCAAATCAGATTTGAAGAATATCCAGATTGTGTCCAGATTGATTTTTTATAGTCAGGACATCAAATAAAGCACAGGAAGTACGATTTTTCCCAAGCAGATCAGTGTTTTGAAATGAGTTACCTATCACATTTCTACTCATGTATCTCAGTCTGGACACTCAGTCTCACACTAATCGGATTTGTGTTACTACCAACATGCCAAACAATGGCGACAATGTCAAATCCAGAGTGATGGAAGTGCTGGGATTCAGGAAGAGCACCAAAAAGTTGTGAACCATGACTTGACAGAGCGATGACGGTGAAAGCTGACAGTTTAGTTTGGAGGGTGAGAAGATGTACCTCCATCTCTTCTGCTTCCATGTATGAAAGCCATGTCACCAGTGCAGCTATATAGTTACTGACACTTACATCACTAACACATCTACCCATGCAGACAGATTGGTGATGTCTGGACACACAAATCCGACCTGATCACTTACGAATAACAGATCTGAGATGCCCGAGAAGCCAGCTCACATTGCCTGCACAGCCTATGATTGATATACCACTTGAGCTTTTTAATGTACACGGGTACAAACAGTGCACAAGTGTTGGGCACCTGAAAAAAAAACATTTATTAATTATTAAAAAACCTTTTTTTATGGGCAGTAGGTGTGTATTTGCTCAGGTAAAACACAAGCAGTACTATTAGTAGTAGGAATACAATAGATTACAATGCCAGTGTGCTTGCTGAACCCTTTTCAGTGCTCTCCTAATCGCAGGCCAGTATTATTAGTAGTAACCAGCCAATACCCGGTTTGGCTGATGAGCCCTTCATTACATTAAATCAGGTTTGCTGGAGGTAGAACTTAAATAAGCCATGCATCGGGCAAAAGTCAATGTCTGACAGTGTCTCTGCATTATACATTATAATGTTTTCACAAGTATGGACATGCTCGGGTGCCTAAACTTTTGCACAGTACTGAATGTTTGAAATTCAGCGTGTTCTGAATCGCAGGGATGCTTTTCATCCTGGATTGTTTAAGACCATTCTCGTCTCTTGTTAGATTGTTGAGCCGATTGTCATTCCACTTGGGCTGGTATGCTGCTGGGACGGTGACCTAAGCAGTTTGAGGTCCAGTGGTCAGGGTCGTTCCACCCTATTAGCGGTGCTTGACTTGAGACCTACCTGAAGCCCCAGAGCTGCTGGTATTGCAGAGCACTGTGGAAAGATGAGCCTTCAGCAAACGAGGAAGTACATTAGATATCCCAGGAAGATGGTTCGGTTACCTACAGCAGAGTGTTAATCATCACTTAGCTTACGTTTGCTTAGATCCTGCATAACGTAATTGAAATGAGTTTGGTGTTTTCAAGTCATTGGCTTTCTGTGAACTGCACCACTATGGAATGTGAGTCTTTATACTGTATTTTAGAGGGACTATCCTCCTTTCGGCTGAAAAGCATTTCAGTATCCTAGCTATTCTATCAGGGACTTGCCCAAAATTATTAGACCACTGAAAGAAAGTATTGTCCCAAACACTAGCATTTATTTAGCTCACCTTCAGGTCCTGGGGATGGGGTAAATATAATCAGCTCACCTGACAAAAAACTGTCCCCTGTCCCCTTCAGTCCCCTGTGACTGAAACGTACCTAACAGTGTGTAACACCTCCACGAGCACCAATAACAGCTGTGACTGGATTTGGCAAGTACTGGACAAGTTTCTGGATGTGGCCACATCAGTGTTCAGACACTCTTACATCAAAGAATGAGTCAGTTGGGCCATATTTGGTGGATGCCTTCCCTGGCACAATTCCGAGGAGAATTCCCTGTAGACTGGGATTTTAGCCTCTGCTGGTAGACTAGTGGTCGACAGTAACGAAGCAAATGTAATTAGTTACTGGACATAAGTAGTTTTACCATGTATCTGTACTTTACTGAAGTATTTCCATTTTGGACGGCTTTTTCCATGAACTAAACCTAAACTAAATTTCATAGTCAAGTATCTGACTGTTTACTCCACTACGTTATGGGAAATCTGTCGTTCCTTTCAGCTTATGTGCGTATAAAAACGGATGCAATATAGTAAAGGAAAACACATTTGTGAACCTGTTTAAAGTTTTACGTTCTTATTAAAACTTAAACTTGTAACTAAGTTGCAAATAAATCTTAAACCGAAGCTTTGCTTGTTTGCAAAAAGTTATTTTCTAGTTCTAGCTAACGGAACCTGTTCTCCTTCAGTGCTCTGTGCTGATGATGATTGTAATAGACGTCAGTGTCAGACTAATTACTGATCTTCTATTAAAGACTGGTGGACTGAGAGACACTCGAGTCTCTTCACCTACACTGAGCTGATTAAGAGTCTTGTTCCAGAAATGATAATAGG
>CM067490.1:30932574-30951034 GCA_034552555.1 Semaprochilodus insignis | reverse complement strand
GAGAAAATGGCGGCGGGTAACACTGGGGAGCAAAACGCAGCCCACTTCGAGTGTAAATGTGGGTGTAGTGATTGTAGTGGGGTGTGTGTTCATCAGAATGAGCCTCAGAAAGTTAAAATATACAGGTCTGAAGATTAATAAAAGATGAACTCGCTTTAGAGGATCAGTTTTAGAGTGAAATAGCCGAGGGGAGCTAAGCTAGGCTAAACGTATTTCAGGTGAACTGAGCAGCGTTAGCAGCAGCTAGCTCTAAACAGTGGATACAGTAATAACAGCTCTGAGGTAAATGTGAGGTAACTGGTCATGTGACTGTATTAGTATACTACACTGTAGGTCAGAACTTGTTACTGTACTGTGTACTACACACAGGGAGCGTATACAATGTGCAGTACATACTACTGTAGTATACAGTGTGCGGTATAGTGGTGTGCCATTTCGAATACAGCCCATGTCTCCTAAGTCCTAGTGTTTGACATAAACAGCTGTATTTGTCTTGGCTGTGTGCGAGTGTGTGAGACTGTGAAACAGGGTTAATGACTCACTTTGACCCTGGCTCTACCACTTAGCCGTATTCTCCACAGGCTCACCCCTGGACCTGGGCTGTGCTTTGTACCAGCCTCGTTCATTCCACGCTCCTAATAGGGCAGAGTTTGCTCTTGTTCTCTTTTTAGAACAAGCACGAGTGCTGCTGGAAGCCATCATGTCCTGTCCTATTCAGGCCTTTTTAGTTTATGATTTATGCCTGAACGTGTGATAAACAGATCCGATAGACCTTTGCAGTTTAATGTCTGTGTGGTAGACACATTTCAAATTTAAGTCGAACTAAAAAAAGAAGATAACAGGCTGTTTTTCCTCCCCGCAGATCATAAACCCAATAAGGGGTTCGTGATTCTCATCATGTTTCTCTCTTCTTTCTACAGGAAAAGCCACTCACTAAATCTCTTCAGAGAGGGGAGGACCATCAGTTTGATCAGGTAGGTTCTGGTAGTATCTGAGGCTGTGAATACAGTAAATGTGTTTTAAGTTCTTCAGTTTAAGATAATAAGCCATAATGGAGAGATGCCGAAATGAGGATTTTTCTGGTCCCAGTGTTTCTTACCTAACGTCTCACTGGGGTTACGTTTAGACCCTTTGGTTGTGTCACCTTAAAATCTGCCCCCTAAAAAGTTGGTTAGCAGCAGCTAGCTCTAAACTGTGGACACCGTAATAACAGCTCTGAGGTAAATGTGAGGTAACTGGTCATGTGACTGTATTAGTATACCACACTGTAGGTCAGAACTTGTTACTGTACTGTGTACTACACACAGGGGGCGTATACAGTGTGCAGTACATACTACTGTAGTCTGCAGTGTGCAGTATAGTGGTGTGCTATTTCAAATACAGCCTATATACAAGGAGTAGCACACGTGTGCACGTAATCGGAATGTTGTTCACCTCTATAAGACCGGCTTATGGATACTCTATTATACTCTGTTTATACTCGGTGTACTGCATGGTACTGTACATACAATACTGAGCTCTACACTTATTTGGCATCATTAGATCTACAACAGGATTAAAAAGGGACATTATTAACAGAGAAGAGCAGATTAGATGGTTGCTTGGAATCTAGGATTGATCCACAACAGTACGCAACACGTAGATTGAGACAATCCATGCTAGAGATGATGAAACGGCTGAAGCAAAGCTTTGGAGCTCTTATCTCATAGGACATATGATGTCTGTCACTGCCATCCCAGATATCCCCATCCCAGTCCTCTTTAGGACGGGAAGGTATATGGGAGAGAATGAATGATTTAGCCTGCTCCTTCCAGACCCACGCTTTCTTCCCCTCAGTCTGTCAGTGCTAAGAATAGCTCAGGCTGGCAAGCTCTGTTTGCTTGGCCAGCCTTTGAATTCTAGCCTGTCCCTACCTAACCTCTCAGAACAGTGTCCTTAAGCAGTGTGCCTGCATCAGTGTGTGTGTGTGTGTGTGCAGAGGGACAGTGCTTTCCCTGTTCACAGGCATAAGGGGGAATACCGAGCCGTCTGCGTACAGACAGACCCTCCCTTCCTGTGTTTGGTTTAGCACATACACGCCCCTCCTTCTGGAGCTCGACTGCACCATTTTGGCCCAAATTCCAGGCCAATATCCCCATCTTCCATACAGTTACATCAGTCACGGCCTGCTGGAAAAAGCCCACTGCTTTCCCACTCCTTTGCCTCCTCTTTATGACTGGGAATCAGTGACGTGAATGAGTCAGTTCATGTTTACAAATGGCATGAAGTGGAATAATTCAGTCTTTGACCTTGCTCAGACTTTTCCAACAATGCATTTCCAAAAATCCCATTCACACAAGGACTCACACCAGAATGCCAAAATGATTTAACCCTCTCATGAGCATGCAGTGATGATGCTCCTTACAGCAAAACAGCCATGAGCCCAGAGATCCCAGGGAGTGATGTCCAGTCTGTGTGGATGGGGTCTATGCATAAATTAGCCAATTTGTGACGTGTCACTCTTTAACACACCCTCTTTGTTCTCTCGCTCTCCTTCAGCTGATCAGTACTATGAGTTCTCTGGCTGAATATTGCCTGCCCTCCATCCTGCGTACACTCTTTGACTGGTACAAGAGGCAAAACGGCCTGGAGGACGAGTCTCACGAGTACCGGCCTCGAGCCAACACCAAGTCCAAAAAGTAAGTTTGCATACTGATTTGAGATATTAAGGCCAGCGCGCACGGGATGTGTAGCGCTGCATCCCATCGCATCAGACTCTGTGGTAGCAGAGCAGTACTACAGAATGCCTGCAGGGAGAGCCCATAAACGGCGTGTTCAGGTTCATTCTTACACTCTGCTCTAAAGCACTTAACACGCTCAGTACCAGTTTACTACCTCTGGCCCTTTTGTCCAGCTTAAAGATCTGTACAAGCTGAAAACGGCCAGGACAGTAACATGTACCATGAGCCTTTGTCTGTAGAAATGGCAAAATACAGCATTGAGTGCTGTATTCTTTAAACACTGTGTCCACTCACTGTCCACTCTATTAGACACTCCTACCTTGCTGGTCCACCTTGTAGATGTACAGTCAGAGACGATAGCTCATCTGCTGCTGCACAGTGCAGTGTTGGTCATCCTCTAGTCCTTCATCAGTGGTCACAGGACGCTGCCCACAGGACGCTGCCCACAGGACGCTGCCCATAGGTCGCTGATTCTCAGTCCAGCAGTGACACTGAGGTGTCCAGCAGCACTGCTGTGTCTGATCCACTCACACCAGCACAACACACACTAACACACCACCATCACTTCAGTGTCACTGCAGTGCTGAGAATGATCCACCACCCACATCATACCTGCTCTGTGGTGGTCCTGTGGGGGTCTTGACCATTGAAGAACAGGGTAATACAGTATACAGAGAAACAGATGGACTACAGTCTGGAACTGTACAACTACAGAGTGTCCTATATGGTCAGTGGAGCTGATAACATGGACAGTGAGTGTGGATACAAGGAGGTGGTTTTAATGTCATACACATACATATATATGTCTTAAAAGAACAGTAGTAATAAAAACAAATAGCTTCATTCTAAAGGACAAGGGAAGGTTGCAAATGGACACTTAAAAATTGATTATGTAACAATTATTTTATGAGTGGACCTCAAGGAGGAAAATACGTCTGTACGTGGACTCCATATTTTTCTTTTCCTTTATATAAACTGCTTTTCTGTGAAGCTGCTTAGAGATGACATATACTAAAGCGCTGTACAAATAAATATTGATTGGTGTTGATTGAAAATAAAATACTAGAAACATGTAGGATATGGGTGATTTAAACTGGTCGTTTTTGGGAATGTTATGTATTAGAGTTCTATTTAGGATCCCTGCATGTTTCCGTTCGGTTGTGAAGAAAGATATCAGTTCATAACTAACAGCACCCAGTTTATGGTTCAGTAAGATGTAATCAAATCATGCATTCTCATTTACTGAATGTAGTTGCTTGTCTGACCAGTAATACCTTATTTATGATTAGATACACTCACATTTTGCTCTCTCTCTCTGTCTGTCTTGGCTCCAGCGATGAACAACAGAAGGATTATCTCATGGAAAGAAGGGATTTAGCCATAGACTTCATATTTTCTCTGGTACTCATCGAGGTTCTAAAACAGGTACGTTGCAAATGAAGGCTTTTGTTCCTAAATGCATTATTTCCACTTTACGCCAGTGATTGATTTGCACGACATACATCGTCGTAAGTGGGCTCCACACATATAAGTAATATCAGTGCTATATTATGATCAAAAACACCTTAATTTCTGAAATATATGTGTATTTTTTGAGACCTTTTCTGCCTGCAAAAGGGCAAAACAGCACTTGAGAGTGAATCTATATTCATATATTCAATATGGATTCAGTTAAACACAAACATGTCTTATGTGAGCTGTGTCTTTCCAGTGTGTGTATATATATTAAGGTCTAACTTTTCAAAAGTCGTTTGATTAGCAAATATCACCCCTAACTAATGCTGTTGTTTCTCTGTCATGCTCCCACTAGATCCCTCTCCACCCTCTTCTGGATGGTCTCATTCAGGAAGTCATTAACTTAGCCTTTAAGCACTTCAAATACAAAGAAGGGTAAGGGTTTATTTCCCTGCTTTCCGCTGACACACTGCAAAATAGTTAGATCTTGGCAAGTAAAGTGATCTTATATCTAGTTGATAACACTTAAAATTCTCATTTTAAGATTGAGGTAGGCTAATTTTAAGAGTATTTTACTTATTTCCTGATATTTTACTTGCTGTAAGTGATGTCAGTAAGCCAGATGTTCACGCTATATTGGCTCACTTTAAACACGTTTCTTAAAATAAGTCAAATTATTTGCCAATATTGTGAGAAAATGTACTAAAGTCTCTTCAAGCAAGTAAAAATAGCTGGAGATCAGTGAAATAATTCTATAATTGTCATGCTTCCGGGTTTCCCCGCTGCCTCCGGCCTCCCAGACTCCATCTCCCAGAGTTCACTCCATGATGACGTCACAGGCACAAGTCTCGAACCCACCAATCACACTTCATTTCCCCGATCAAGCCCTCCTGAATTTTAACTAGACTCACCTGCACCTCATTTCCCCTTCAGTACTTATACCCCTCATTGCAAAGTATTGCCAAACCTCGTTTGCATTCTAAGCGGTCTCTCTGTATTTCTCTGCTTACTGTCTCTGGTTTTGACTCTTCTCTGACTCTCTCTCCCTCTCTGGCTTCTCCTCTGATTTGTTTGCCCGTTTATCTGACTCTCTGGTTCTCGACCCCTGCCTGTCTCTCATACTTCCCCTCAGCCTTGCTCTGTGTTGCTACGTCAATCTTAAAACAAGAAATATAAGATATATCTCATCAAGATCTCTTTTTTTGCAGTGTGTGAACAGTGAAAGCCAATATGCCATTTTTCTTTCTACTGCATATGCAAAAAATGTAAATACGTTCAAGTACACGTTTATTACATAGTAGAATGCATCCCATGCTGAATGTTCTTGCTAAGATCTGTAAGAAGGACTATACATGATGTATACACATGGTAGCTGGAACATCTGACATTTCTTTATTTAGAACGTTTGATTGGTTTAACATTGTCATGCCTTTCAGAACCATAGCTAGCACCTTGTAAATGGTAGTACGTTTGTGTACAGGTACCTGGGACCCAACACGGCCAACATGCACATTGTGGCTGATCTGTATGCTGAGGTGGTTGGA
Organism: Semaprochilodus insignis; assembly: GCA_034552555.1. NCBI lineage: Eukaryota > Metazoa > Chordata > Actinopteri > Characiformes > Prochilodontidae > Semaprochilodus > Semaprochilodus insignis. The sequence continues at coordinate 30,945,315 of CM067490.1, read as the reverse complement.
GTAGTGGCTCAGTCCAGGTAAGCTCTAACAGTTATTTTCATCTTTTATATTGTGAAAATCGTAGTATTCTGACTATGAGATCTAATATATAAGCATTGTGTATAACCAAATGTGGTATGTAGGATAATTACCTGCTTAGTTGATATATAATAACGAAGGAAATACATTTTTTTAATTAAATTCTCGGAATTTCACCACAAGATTCCATAAGAAAAAGTGGCGTGCTGCCAAAAGTCACCCGCCAGTGTCTAGGATAGGGGGAGGCAGCCCGTGTAGATGATGATTACGGGACGTGGGTTTGTTTTGCAAAGTTCAGGTTCATTCTTATAAGCTCACTAAACTGTAAGGGGATTAAAACTAACTTTGAACCTTGGTTTGGACGCTGGTCTGGGCTTTCAGGTGTGAAAACACCTTTACAGTCTGTATCAGGTCCTGGTATTTGTGGCAGCTCTCTGCTGGCTACGGTGTTCCTGTTCCTCTCTTGACCCTCCTGTACCAGTTCAGCCTGACCTGGTTTTGAGCTGATACTGATGGGGGTATTTTTTGCTCCGTGTGACTGAGCGTGTGATGAGACAGTGCTGTAATGGAGCCCATTACCTTGATGGAGGATGTGTCCGCTTATATTCAGAGGATGTTCCATCAGTGCCACATTGAGATTGAATCCGATCCTACTCGGTCAGAGATGCTAGGTTTTGGTGTTAATGACACTTCTTCATATTTAACGATATTAATGATCCGCTAAGTATTTTCAGAACTCGTGCCGGAAGCATGTGAGTATGTGTGTTCCTGTGACAAGAAACAGAACTGAGGACAAATACTACCGGAGATAAACAGAGAGAGAGAGAGAAAGTTAGAGAGAGTGGAGCTCTTCCCCCTTTCTCCCATTCCAGATGCCTTTCTAAATATAGCGCTAAAGAGCTCAACCCAATCAGAGTTACACCCAAAACACTGACACACACACACACACACACACACACACATGTAGCACACATGTGCTGAATGGTTGCCCTGAGATCCTGCTTCATTTGTGGGAGCGTCATTCACAGTATTCGCATTTACAGTGTTTGGCAGACTCTCTAATCCAGAATGACAAGTTGATCTTTTCTTACACATATACACTATATTGCCAAAAGTATTCACTCCCCTATCCAAATCCTTGAATTCAGGTGTTCCAATCACCTCCATGACCACAGGTGTATAAAACCAAGCACCTAGACATGCAGACTGCTCCTACAGACATTAGTGAAAGAATTCAATCAGTATTCTGGGGACCTAGACCGGTAGTGATTGGTAGACTGTGAACATGTGGGTGTGACATCATCAGGCTGTGCACTCTGGGAAGTGGAGTCCGGAGGATCAGCGGACGTGACAATGTCCTTATATGTTGTTTTTCTGTGGTTTGATAAGTTTAAACACACACCATATACCAGCTGTGTCACATTTTTTACATTAAAAGTAAAATCCAATCAAAGCTGTGAGTACAGTGACACATCACTTAATCCAGGAACTAACATGACTGAGTATTCTGTCATGTTATCCGGCATCTTCCTGATTCACCCTCCCAAACTCCCAACAAAGAGCCGAGACCGTAGACAGCGACATCACTTCGGAGCCCCTGCTTGATCTCTTTTTAATGAAGCATGCAATTGGTCAGTCTTTAAATGCTGACAACATCCACAGTATCTGCAAAGTATGAGATTATTGTGATGTAATTGATCATGATAGTGATGTGACCCACCCCCCGGATAACGATGACCCTCTCTGTCTTTTCTCTTCTCTTTTTATTCACTCAGGTTTCCGGCAGTGAGGAAGAAGTTCATTTCAGAGCTGAAGGAGCTCAGGCAGAAGGAGCAAAACCCTTATGTGGTCCAGAGCATTATAAGCCTGATCATGGGGGTCAAGTTCTTCCGCATTAAAATGTACCCTGTGGAAGACTTTGAGGCTTCCTTCCAGTTCATGCAGGTATGCTGAGCTCTGATGATGTGAGTCAATGTGAGACACTGAATTAAAGGCTAAACCACATACTGCTAGTATAGTCAAGTCAAGTCAAGTCAAGAGGCTTTTATTGTCATTCCATCCATGTACAAGTACACAGTGGAGTGAAATTATGGTCCTCCAGGAACAAAGTGTAACATGGAACAACAGAGTACAAAGCGCAAACGTGCAGACATACGTGTGTAAACAGAAATTAAAAGTAGAAACAATACAATAAATATGATAAATTAAACAGACATTAGACACAGTAAACAGGACAGTGCAGCACCGACATGGCACTCGTTTCCGGATATGAGGTGGTAGAACAAGGTGCAGAGAGATTTAACATGCTGTGATCTGGGAGTGATAACACACATACGCACAGCAGTTACTGAGGTAGTATACTGCTATACTATACATATTATATATATGCATACATTTGGGGACTCCTGGTCATATGACATTTGTTTGATGTTCTGAGTGGAATTGATTTTAATGCCCAATTATTGTTAATTTAATTAATTTAATGCGTCAAGAAACAATAAATAGGAATACAACAATGAGTACACTAATATATTCTTAATTCAAGTGTACTTGGTATAATTCCTTGCACTTATGATTACTGTACTGAAAGTGTGTTATTTTCGTACTATGTACTTAGTATAATAAATAGAATCGTTAATGCTATTAAAGTATACTTAGCTTACAGAACTAACTGTACTTCACTGTACTATTTTGTGTATTTTCTATGTACCACTAAGATTCACTTAGATATACTTAATTTGTCACGTCTCCGGATCTCCCTGACACTGCCAGTCTCCCGGACTCCATTTCCCAGAATGCACTGTCCAATGACATCACACCCACACGTCCCTAGTCACACAATAACACTCAAATTACACACACCTGCTGCTCATTCCCCTCACTGCATTTAACAAACCCTCAGTCACTGCGAAGTTTTGCCAAACCCCTGTTTGCATCTCAGAGTGGTTCTCTCGTACCTTTTGCTGTTATCTCTGGTTCTGACCTCCTTTGTCTTTGACTCTCTTTCTTTTGCTCATCCCCTTTAATTTGTTTGCCTGATTGTTTTGCCTCTCTGGTTATCGACTCTCCTTTTGTTTGTCTCTACTACTCTCTTGGATTTGCCCCTTTGGATTCGTTCGCTGGTCTGTCTGACTTCTGGTTTTTGACCTCTGCCTGTCTCTCTGTCTACGACCCTCCATTACCCCTTTTGTTATGATTGCCTGGATTTTGCTGTTGTGTTTGACTATCGACTCGCCAAATAAACCTCCTTTGGCTTTTAGCTCTGCGCGCGTCGAACCCAGTTCTTTGTCCATGACATAAGTACATGTTAAAGTACAATTCTAGTACATTCAGATATACTTGTTGTTTACCTGGAAGTGCGAATACACTATTGCTTACTTATATTAAGTACACCGTATTACTAGTGGGGTAAAATGTACTTGTAATTATTACAATTTTAATATATGTATTGCAGTTGTATTTAGCACACAAAACAATAATATACCTTAAATGTATTTATGGATATCAACGTACATTTCTAGTATGATTTGTACCTGGGAAAACACCATTAAATGTGGCCTGTATAAAAGCTGCACTACATTGCTACATTTTATGTGTTAAGTTGTGACCAGACATGTTTTTTGTTTAGGCTAAGGCACAGTACTGTCTTTTCTGCTCATGCATTGTGGGTGTGCAGTCTGATTAATCGCCTCTTTGCCCTCCCTTTTAAAGGAATGTGCCCAGTACTTCTTAGAGGTGAAGGATAAAGACATTAAGCACTCTCTGGCTGGGCTCTTCGTGGAGATATTGGTCCCCGTGGCAGCTGTGAGTCCTCATTCCTCCCACTCAGGCCCGTCTGAGACCTGTTTATGTTTTCAGGACACATATTACAGCATCATGTCTTCACATAGATCGGGAATATGATCATGCTGAACAGCGACTGTAGGGATGTAATCCTTCTGTTTATTCTCTTTCAGTCTGTGAAGAATGAGGTTAATGTACCATGTCTAAGGAACTTTGTGGAAAGTCTGTATGACACCACCTTGGACCTTTCCTCCAGGAAGAAACATTCTCTGGTGAGTGATTCCACTGTGTTTGGCTTGCAGAGGGGTCTTTTCGAATGTTACTGGCTTCATAGCTGGCATGCTTGTGGCTTCCAACTCGCCCTGAATGTTCCAGTGATGACCAGCTGTTTGGGCCCAGTTCCTCAAGCGCTAATGCAACGCCTATCTTATTACAGTGTTGTCATGTGTAGGCAAATGAGTCATACATGCTAGGCTACCTGTGGGTGAATTTTGGGGAGCTGACAGGAGATTGCCCATACCAAAAAGGTCTACTTAAAGATGATTTTATTAAGGAAATATAAGGAAATTAACTAAAGTATATATCCCAAATATCCCTTATGCAGTAAGTATACTAATATCAATGTAGTGTACTTGAATTACTTCTTAGGACTAAATTGGACCCTTTTATTTTGGTATTGTTATCACTATACAAGTTTACATGCTAAACACGTCGTCAGAGGAGCGATGACAGATCAGATCAAATGACCTCATGCGCTCAGCACCAGGGAGACGGCGCAAACCGTTAAAGCCTAATGAGCACACTCCTCGCAGTGGCATTGAACCTGCTCTCCCAAGCGGGAGATGAGTAGCTCAACCTTTCAGCCAAACGCTCAATTACCAAACACACCGAGACGTTAAAATGTGGTTACAACTCAACTTTAATGCAAACTCAGCTCAAAACAGCACACAACCACAGTTTTACTCTTAGCTAGCTGGGCTACTGAAGTCCTTCAGAGTCAATCAAAATAAGAGTCCACCTGATTACTCTACTGATAGTGTACTATTTTGATAGACTAACTTTGTGCTTAGCATGCTAAATATAATCTTTAGTAATTCAACATATACCTTAATAGAACTAACTGTACTTAACCGCACTGTTTTGAGACTTCATTAAGATTCACTTCATATACTTCAGTACATATTGTAGTGTACATATTGTAAGTACATTTGTAGTGCATTAAAATATACTTAACTTTTACCCTGGGAGTGCAAACTGTATGTATAGAATAGAATAGAATAGAATAGAATAGAATAGAATAGACTTTCCAAAGCACGCTCAGTAAACTACTCGTTTAGTGGGATTTAAACTGCAGGTATACTTTTTTTATAAGTTTTCTTTAAGTGAAGATTAAGTACAAGTACCGCCCAGATATGCCCAGACCTTTCTGTGTACCTGTCAGTGTTTACTGAAGTATAGCTGTGTTTAGTGTATCACTGATTGAGTACATGAACAGTAAACTGGAAGTACACTGAAGTTTACTGACAGCCCACTGGAGTACACTTCCTGTTTGTCAGTGGCAGGTTTGTTTGTCTGGTAGTGTTGTTCTTCATGGACCCTGAGGTTTTTACCCTCCCTGTAAATCTTTCACAATCTGGTTAGGAGCTGACAGCCCAGACAGAGCTGTGACAGTTGCGAGTTGTTCAGAGCCACTCGGCAGGTTTCATGTCTGCTCTTAAGCCTTCATTAACGGATTCTTCTCGTGAAAAAGAGCCGCTGTGGTTTTCTCTTCCTTTGCTGAGTCACTGTTTGTAATCATTCCTAATGGCAAGCTGTCCATGTAAATGGAGTTTGGAGCGGACATTCCGGATGAGAGTTTTCAGATAATCTATGAGCTCTCTCATCTATTATGGCAGTGTTTCTCAACCCGCTCCTTTGGGCGCATCTTAGGTTTCTGTATTTTTGCCCCTTCCCAGATCCCAACATGCTAGGCTAGAGCTAAACTGTGAAACTGCCTAGTGGGGTCCAAAGACTGGCTTACAAAACACTGAAATTCAAAAACAGCCCAGATCACCACCCCAAATAAAATCCATTAACATGAGCGGCAGGGCTGCACGATAAATCATATTGTTATAGTTACAGTGAGATATGAGTTTCCGCAATAAACACATTGTCAAACGTCAAAATTATCAAATGAGCTCATACACACAGCGCCAGGCTGACAATGTAAACTGTTTAAGCCTAATGGAGTGCATTTCACACAGTGATATTGAACCTGTTCTCCCACATGGGAGACTAATAACTTGACCATTTAGCCAAACGCTCAATTACCAAACACACAGAGATGTTAAAATGTTGTTTAAACTCAACTTTAATGCAAATTCAACTCAAAACAGCACACAGCAGCACACAGGCTGCTCAGGCTCTGTGCTTTCACTGTTAGCCAGCTGGGCTATTGAAGCCCTCCACAGTCCTTCAAAATAAAAGTCCTGGAAAGCACCTACGAACGCAGGGCCTAACTAACCCAGGTGGAACAAAGTACACTGAAGTATACTTAATTTATGTACATTTCTAGTATATTAAAATATACCTAATACTAAAGTACTACTGAGGTTAAACATACATTAAGACCACCTCCTTGTATCTACACTCACTGTCCATGTTATCAGCTCCACTGTCCATATAGGACACTCTGTAGTTGTACAGTTCCAGACTGTAGTCCATCTGTTTCTCTGTATACTGTATTACCCTGTTCTTCAATGGTCAGGACCCCCACAGGACCACCACAGAGCAGGTATGATGTGGGTGGTGGATCATTCTCAGCACTGCAGTGACACTGACGTGGTGGTGGTGTGTTAGTGTTCACCCTTTCACTTTGTGTCTGTACGTGTGTGTATTTGCAGGCTCTGTATCCACTGGTCACTTGTTTGCTGTGCGTCAGTCAGAAGCAGATTTTCCTCAACAGATGGCACGTCTTCCTCAACAACTGCTTATCCAATCTCAAGGTGAGGAATTATTACGTAATTCAAAACACTGTGATTAAAGACACTTTCAGAAGTCTCTCAGTGTGAAGCCCCAAAAGGTGGTAATCAGCTGTAGCAGTAGAGAGATTCATTAAGGGGTTCAAACTGAGACAGGACAAGGAAGAACAAAGAACCTGGAGGAGAGAAAGAAGAGAAACAGCACCTTCACGCAGGTTTGCAGAAATGCCGACGGAGAGCCTGAGGTGTTAAAGTTAAGTGTAAAGTCGAATCACTTTCCGACGCTATCTCATTTGCTAGCCTGCATGTTCTCTTTTCCTCTCTCTCCTGTACTGCTTATGTCTTACATGTCACGTCGATCACTCACCATAATTGTCGGCAAACAGATCAGCACACAGCGTTAGCCGTCTTTCTCTTTGACTGCTTCTCTCTCGTCCTCTTGCTGTCTACCTTTCATTTTCCGTCTGTCTCTGTGCCTTTGTGAGACAGGGTAGGCAGAGGCGAGTCTGGCCTTTTGGGCTTTTCTTTGAGGGTGCTTTACGGGCACATGCTCTCATCCAGCTATACTTTGTGCACCCTATACTTGGTGGATCTGTTATCATGAGCGTCACAAACAGCGTCAGAAACAGAAACACAGCGGACAGGGGACGTAATGCTACATTCGACCCGGAAGTGGGAATTATGTGAATTATGTTTGTTGGCAAAGCATGTAATTGTATGTTGATTGGCTCTAAATCAATCTCATTTAAAACTGGAGACATGGTACTTTATTTCTGTTTATGGTGTATATATAGAAATGTATACAGAAATCTGTGTGCATTTTCCTCATGCATTTTTCCCAGTCAGGGGCTGGGAATTCTGAGCTCTAGTTGAGCACAGTGTAAAAAACAGACACGTTTTAGCTTTAAAGACTTTCAAGACTTCCCAGTTTAACAGCACTTATCTTAGGAGTACATATAGCAGTCTTATTGAGTCCAAAGATGAGGAACTGAGATTAAAGCAAGACCCAGACATGATCAGAGAAACCGTCCAGGACATTGTGGACATTTCTAGGGTGGAGCCTTGTTGTGACACTTCTTCAGTCCGAAAGTCTGCGTTGCTCGTGGCAACGTCATCCAGTCATGGAAGATTCCATCCACTGATTCTGGCTAGACTGGTCCTTTCTGTCTTCTCCAATTAGCCCCTTGGTGGATGATGACCTCTGTTATGTAACCACACAAGTGGTGAAACTGGGAAAAGCTGTTCTGCTCACTTAAAAAACACTGTTAATTACATTTACCATAAAACTGAAATCTGTGAGTGAATGAATGAAATAACCAGTAAAAGTGGAGTACTAATACAAAATATCGATCTGTTGTTTCAGAACAAGGACCACAAAATGGCCCGGGTGGCCCTGGAGTCTTTGTACCGTCTGCTGTGGGTCTACATGATTCGGATCAAGTGTGAAAGCAATACAGCTACACAGAGGTAAGGGCTTTGGGTTTGGTGTAATTGCATGTACGTCTAATACCAGAAATTAAGGAGGAGGAGGATGATGATGATGATGAAGATGATGATGATGATGATCTGTTCTTTTCTTCTTTTACCCTCCTCAGCCGTCTGACCTCCATCATTTCTACCCTGTTCCCTAAAGGATCCAGGAGTGTCGTCCCTCGAGACATGCCTCTAAATATCTTTGTCAAGATAATACAGTTTATTGCACAGGTGTGCCTCAACCTGCACACACACACACACACACCTACACGTATGCACAGTGATGACAGATATATCTAAGAATCCCCACAAACACACACAGACGCATTTCCAGACCCATATACACTGTGACGATACATATCTTAAGGCATTTGGTGGATGCCTTCCCTGGCAGTTTACATGTCATGTTTTTATTCATGGCAGAACTTTCTACGAAACTGTAGCTCTTTTTGAACCCGTGTTTTACTTAGTACTGGTCGTCTGATTTCCGTGAAACAGTTCTGACATCTGATTGTCCTGTTGACCTACCCTCATGCATGCAAACCTAATATCTGCCCCCTCCATCTCTCCCAAATACAGGAAAGACTAGATTTCGCCATGAAGGAAATCATCTGTGACCTACTGAGTGTTGGCAAATCGGCTAAAGCTTTTAGTCTTAATCCAGAGGTAAAGTTTAAATTTCTAATCCCATCACTTCAGCTTTGAATGTTTGTCCTAGCACATCTACGTCATTTCATGAAGTAAACACCAATGCATCACTGTTCATGAGTCCCCTGTGACTGAACCGTACCCAATAGCCTGTAACCCCTCCACCAGCACCAATAACAGCTGGGATTGGATTGGGCATGTACTGGACAAGTTTCTAGATGTAGGCCACCAGTGTTACACCATCATCAGTGTTCCGACACTCTTACATCAAAGAATGGGTCAGTTGGGCCAGATTTGGTGGATGCCTTCCCTGGCACAATTCCGAGGAGAATTCCGTGTAGACTGGGATTTTAGCCACTGCTGGTAGACCAGTGGTGGACAGTATCGAAGCAAATGTAATTAGTTACTGGACATAAGTAGTTTTTCTGTGTATCTGTACTTTACCAAAGTATTTCCATTTTGGACGACTTTTTATATTAACTAAACTAAATTTCAAGGTCAGTTATCTGACTTTTCAATGTTCAGACACTCTTACATCAGAGAATTGGTCAGTCGGTCCAGATTTGGTGGATGCCTTCCCTGGCAGTTTACTGGTTGTTCCAGGTAGTTCCCACAGATTTCGAAGAGGATTCAAATCTGGGGATTTTGCGGGCCAAGTCCAGATGTGTGAATGCTCCTGAATGTTCATCAGTCGCATCTGCAGCCCTGTGAACGCCAAAACTGTCATCTTGGAATACTGGGATAGGAATGTTGTGTTCCTCTGTAAGATGATGAGCTATAGGGGAAACCTGGTTGTCCAGCAGCTCAGTGTAGACACTGTGGTTCAAATATACTGTCACCTCAACCAGAGGACCCATGTCCACCTAATTAAACACCCCCAGAACATCACAGAGGGGGCTCGGATTTTGTCTGGGGAGCTTATATTTTATCTAATTTGATTTAACAGTGAAATACGTTTTTGTGGTATGCGTGTTTTCGAATGAAATGATTAAGAGATTTTGGAAAAAGTACGATTTGGCAAATACCTGAAACGTGAAACGTGGCTAATTGTCATTTCATGTGTTTGCGATTCAGAGAATGAACATTGCGCTGAGGGCGTTCCTGGTTATAGCGGATAACCTTCAGCAGAAGGACGGAGAGCCCCCCATGCCCAACACAGGAGCTACTCTGCCCTCAGGAAGCACCCTGAAGAAAAAGAAGACATATCTGAGCAAGACCCTGACAGAGGAGGAGGCCAAACTCATCGGTGAGCATTCACACGGCATGCACACGTACCAGAGAGTGGGTAGAGTGTGTTAAGGGTGTATTACGGACTGAGACAGTGGGGTCCAGCGATCAGGGACGTCTGACTACCAGGGACCTCAAACCACAACACCAAAGGTGGCTCAAATACTTAGAGCAACCAACTGCAGACCCAAGAAGCCCTTGAATATGTATCAATATTTAAATAAATGAAGTAAACGAGGAAGTTTTATCTCTTCTCAGACTGCTCAAGCTTTACACTGTGATTGGCTCATGGAACATCGTTGTTCAAAAGCACTGTTTCAGTCAGTCTGTGGTTAGTGTTAGCAGTGAGCAGTGTTAGCTTACGTCTTTTCGTGTGTGCTCATGTTTTTGCAGTATGACTTGGTTTGGCCTTAAAGGAGAAAGAAGTCATCATGATTCAAGTTAGACATATGTGATAATCCTTGGACTGAAGGGGAGCGAGGACACGTCAGCCTCAGTAATAGAAGCAGAGCTGATACTAATAGTGGAGATAGGATTTAGACTTGGCTCTTCAGCTGACAGAGTTCAGGTGTTCAGGTTTTCAGTCAGTTCTTGGCTGGCTCTGCATCAGTGAAGCTCTTTCTCGATCTCTCACCACCTACTGCAGGACGGCTAGTAGGCTGGCAGCAACAGGGCATGACACGCAGGTGAAACGCGTAGCCTAATCACTTGCTGGTATACTGTGCTAATGATTATGTCTCTGGCTATGCTAGACCATATACACACTGCTAACACAAAGCACAAACTGATGTAGACTCAGTGGAGATTTGCATGTTGATATAAATAACTGTGTTAATTTTTTAAACCAGAAAAATAATTTTTAGGTCACGTTTTTATATAAATATATTATTTTTAATTTCAATCTTTCTGGAGCGACTTTCCTACAGTATGTGGTTTTAAGGTTTATATTCTGTTTTTTGGTCTCCTTGGAATGTCTCCTTAATAGGAGGAACAAAAAAGAACATTAGGACTCTGATGTTTGGTTCTGGGTTCTGTGGGTGAGGTTAGGCTGATGGGTTGCCATAATTTTATTTTGTTGCTGTAATGCAGCAGTTCAGTTTAAGGTGGTATGACAAATAATTCTATATGTATGGCCAAAGCATGCGATACGGAGTTCTATTCTGTACCTAAAGCTGTTCTACTTGTTCTGTTTGTATTCTATTTGTTTATGTGAGTCTGATATAAATAAAATAAATTTCTATATGTTTGTACGAGGTGTTTCCTAGGATAGGCTCCAGCCCCCCCAAAGACCCAGAGGGATAAGCAGCTTAGATGATGTATGAATGAGTGAATAAATGCTTGGGCCATATAAATAATTATCTCTCTGGTGTCCTGTCTCAGGTATGGCGCTGTACTACTCCCAGGTGAGGAAGGCCATTGATAACATCCTAAGACATCTGGATAAGGAAGTGGGCCGCTGCATGATGCTTACAAACGTCCAGATGCTCAACAAAGAACCAGAAGACATGATCACGTAAGTGCACGTCACCTGTAAGCCAAGAACTCTACTGTGGCCATTTACAGAGAGCAGTGATATCCGCCTGGTACAATAGGTACTGCGAAGAACCCATGTCTAGAACTAACGTTACCTTAATCAGTACTAATTTAAGTTCGACCAGCCTCTCCCTGGACCACACATGCCACACTACAGTGTTCACACTTGTTCTTTGTGGTTGTTTCATGAGACGTAGCCTTTCACAGGGTGAGTTTCCAGAACAGCTCGCAGTTGTTCCCAGGTGTGGGTGATTTTCCAGTCTTCTGGTTACAACCTGAAAGTATCTGGATTGAGCGTCTGAGTGGCTTTTAAAAGTCAGAGGATCACCTTTCACTGCCTGGTATTTACCATCATGAGTCAGCCTCAGCCCACACATTCTCTCTCTCTCTCTCTCTCTCTCTCTCTCTCTCTATCTCTCTCTATCTCTTTCTTGCTGTCTCTTTCTTTTAGTGGTGAGAGGAAGCCGAAGATCGACCTGTTCAGAACGTGCGTGGCGGCCATTCCTCGCATCCTCCCGGATGGCATGTCCAAGCCCGAACTTATTGATCTGCTGGCTAGGTAAGAGACCAGCCTCAAGGTGCTGTGACTCCACTGTAGGATTCCACAGGATAACTGAAACAAGATCACTGGAACCCAAAAATGCAGCTCAGACTCCAAACAAACTACCACAGACATGACAAACAGTGTCCAGGCAGAAAACATAATTCTGAGTGTGCGGTGCTTAGAAAGGGTCCTATGAATATTTATCTTTATTTGATGTTTATCCTGCTCCATCTGTCTCCGTTATCTTTAGGCTGACGGTCCACATGGACATCGAGCTCCGTCTAATTGCCCAGAATTCCCTGCAGAGTCTTTTGCTGGACTTCTCCGATTGGCGGGAGGATGTTCTGTTTGGATACACCAACTTCCTGCTGCGGGAAGTGCAAGACACGCAGCAGGGCCTGCAGGACACCTCAGTCAAGCTGCTGCTGCAGTTGCTCACGCAGTGGAGACTGGCCCTGCAAGCCCCGGGCAAACGTTCGGCAGAGGTAATGCTGCGCTTCTCACCGCCCACACGCTAGAAGAGTCACTCCTTTAACCTGCTACATGTTACAGCCA
>CM067490.1:30907384-30921353 GCA_034552555.1 Semaprochilodus insignis | reverse complement strand
AAAAACAGGCTTCTGGAGGGTCATTAGTGATTTTCTAAATAAACAGATCTAAATACAATATTTGATCTGGAATTTGGGAGACGTGTTTCCAGTAGGGTATAGAATCAAACAGAACTGCTCATTTTGGTCCAACACAAACCCAGAAACTGTACAACTAGAGGAACTGATCATTTTCAGGTGGTCTCTTCAATTTTTCCAGAGCTGTATATTACAAAGGTGCTGTCGTAGAAGAGGCGGGCTTAAAGAACACTGTCTTCTGTACGTCTTTCTCTCTTGCAGTTATTGGATAAGGGCTTACCCAGCATGCAACAGCCTTTGCTGCAGATCATCTACAGTCTATTGAGTCACATGGATCTGGCAGGCATTCAGGTCAAACCCTTCAACGTGGAGGTGCTCAAGACCATTGAGAAGTTTGTACAGGTATATGGCCTCTTCGGAGTGTTCACAGAGTAGCGCTTACTCCGTCCACAGGGGAGATATGCTTACTGTCTATGCCTATGAGTTTCAAAGTGAAATTGGTGTTGATATCTTTTGATATGCTACGTTATATTACATTGATATATGAGTATATGTCTGTAAATACCCATGTATGTGATTCATGTGTGTTGCAGACTGTCCACTGGAAGGAGGCTCTGAACGTGCTGAAGCTGGTGGTGTCGCGCTCAGCCAGCCTGTCCCTGCCTTCCTATGCTCACGGGGACCTGGCTAATCTGGAGGTCAGCCGTATGATGTGGGATGGCTCATCCAAAGCCCTGCCAGGCAAAACACTGGACTTCCACTTTGACATCTCTGAGGTACAAAACCAAAAACTACACACGGTGTGGATATGTACACAGAGGCACTTTAACAGGAACTTCTGCTGACTGTCTGCATAATTCAGGGGTTGAGATGTAAACATGGTCGTTCACAGTGGGTTTGGTATAAAATGGCTCAGATTCCTTTACAGTGGTGGTGATGGGAACCATCAGGGGTCTCCATGTTTAGAACACGAATATAGCCATTTTATATACTACTTAAAATCAACAGTGAACCTACTCGGGTCTCCTTGGTTTTTAAATGATGATGATGATGGTGAGAGTTTTCTTTGGAGATATTTTACCTTAGAACACATTCATGTATCACTCCACCAAACCTTGGCCATCAAACTGAGTATTTATACCCGTATTATGTAATAACTCTTTGTGGGGGAGCTTAGATAGCCCTGTTTCAACAACGTGGAACGGGTCGCGTTCCAGATCGCACATCCAGTTTTATACCGTTTGGTGCATTTCCACCAAAAATAACCTGGAGAAGTTCGTTCCCAGCTGGAACCGAAACATAATAGCTTCTTTAGCACGAACTGCTGTAACATCCATGACAAAATCTGTGTTGAGGAAAGTGTTCTGCTGGAGAACCTCTTCTACGTCTTCTTATCTCCAGTAACACCACAAACGCTCGCAGGTAATCTATACGCTCCGCCATCTTGGTACTACTGTTTAGTACCGCTGTGCAGCGCCCTCTGTTGACATTGATGTCGTGTCCTTGGACGTTCCTTGGTTATGCAAACGCGTACTGGTTCCCTGAAAAAGGCCAAAGGTTCTAAAATCCCTGAATGGAAGAAATTCAAGACCTAGGTTCAACCGTTTGGTCGAAAAGGACTATTAGAGGTGGACGCCTGGTTCCCTCTGTAATACTCTTTCCGTGGAATGGATCAAGTGGTTAAATGAACACAGTAGCAGATGTAAAACCACTGTTTATAATATTAATGTTATATGTATTTTTTCCAGTGTGTTTCTGAGAATAGCTTTCTAAATAGACTTTTCACAGGTTCCTAAAACTCATTTCATTGTCCGCGAGGTTAGTGGAATCTGTAACCAGCATTAGCTCAAACACTGATATAGCAGCAGCAGCAGCAGCAGCAGCAGCAGCAGCAGTAGCAGCAGGTGGTTAGTAAGATGTTGGGTAACTGCTGTAAAAGCATTCAGTTAATAACAGACCTCCATTACATGGCCAGCAGTGCCTGAAGCCTTGATTTCGTGTTAGTGCATCACGTCCACCATTACTTTTTGTTTGCTGTCAACTGCTCGATTTTTCCCCTGCACACACATTTTCCGTGTAAACTGAGAGCTGTGGTTAAAGGGAGCATTCTGAGTCATGTGTTTTTATTCCCCGAGGCCGGAGTGATGGATGTGTTGTGTCTGCACCACCATTCAGACACTCAGGTTGCACAGGACCGACAGGTTACGCAGGTGCTTCTACAATTTTATGGAGAACAATGCTTGTCCAAGGTCTCAGTTTACTTTAACGGATAAACCGCAAACTGACTGATAATGATTTTAAAAGAGCCCTGTCAAAGTTGGGCTGGGTGTTTAGGTCAGCCACCAAATGCAATTACTAAATCCGCAAATCTGTCACAAAGCCTTGTGTTTCTAATTCCTCAGCATGACAGTGCAGTCTAAAACCAAGCCTGGGGTGGAGTGCCTCAGGCTAATGTGATCCTGAGTGTAATTTTGTCTGGGGGAGCCTCCTGAATTCCAGGAAATCGTTTCAGACTTGAAAGGGCCAAGGAAATGTTTCTGGCCTGTTCGTCTCCCAGCACAGCATGAGGCCTGACGAGGCTCAGGACAATGTTTGAAAGGCTAGCCTTTGTGTTAGAGCAGGAAGTGCTTTCTTGGAACATCACAGGACGAAAATATTGATCAGCGCTGTAAACAATTCTCCACTCCACAAAAGGAAGCTCTACTCTTCCAGTGCCTTATAAACATGCTGAGTGTCTTTTCTCCTCCCCTCCTTGCGGAGACACCAGCACTCACAGTTTTGTGGTTCTCCTCAACCCGAGTTTATCATTAGCTTAATGTCAAGTGCTTCTTAAGTAAGGTGCTGAAGAGTGCAGTCCAGGACTAGAGTTTGGGCTGCATTTCTGTTTCCCAGTCTCAGGCCGCGACCTGATGAGAGCGGCGATATCCTGTCCAGATGGAGTGAGCGTAAACTGATAAAGACCTCAATAATTAGTCTGTTTTTCCACATGAACTTACAGTGCTTATCTCCGGAAGGCCAGATTGCTGACGCTGGGCGGCTATGAGTCACAGCTCCTGGAGAGTTTCGGTCCAGTGTGTTAGCGTGTGTAAGGCTGGGAGATTCGTGTACGAGGGTTCCGTGTACGAGGGTTCTGTGTACGAGCGTGTTTGCGTAGCCTTGCTGGTGAGCATGTGTTGATATGATGTGAGTACGCGTCTTTAAGATCTATTTCCATGCTTGGTTATTTCCTTTTCGGTCCGTGAAAGAAAAGCTGGAATTTTTGGTAACACTGTGCTGTTGGCTGCTGGTCATAAGGCTACATCCCACCTACATACATAAGCTTGTCATGACACCAGACATAAGCCTACGTAAATGTTTATGAATGCCTGTTCCAGTTGGGGTCATCTGTCATCAGGACGACTTTAGCTAACTTAGATTAAATTGGCGAATGTAAGGCTTATGGCGAATTATGTCCACTGTGTTAAGCCTGCATAAACATTTATGTGAGGTTATGTCAGGTGTCATATAACCTTATGAACAGTGCCCTACAGTAAGGTGTTACCGAATATTTTGATGTTTTCAATGTACATTTTAGGTGCGTACTGGTTCAATTCAGTTCAGTTCATTGTCATTAACAGCGTGCGAACAGGTTGCGGCTTCATTAGATGTAGAAACGAGCATCTGTAAGAATACAAGAAAGGAATTAAAGTGCAGTGGGGTTGGAAAACAATGAGGTACTGCATGGAGACACAGTAGGATGGGGGGGATTTGAGGAGAGGTGGGGTCTGCGTCTGGTTATGCCCAGTGGTGGACAAAGTACACAAACCATGTACCTGAGTTACAGTAGAGATCCCCAAACTAAACTCCTCCTCCAGTGTCAGTAGAAGATCCTCCCTTTACACCTCCACTGGAGTAACAGTACTAAAGTATGTACCTTCAAATGTACTTAAGTATGGAGAGTAACAGGAGCATGATTTATTATGGCTCTAATGTCCTATTATCATTTCTGGAACAAGACTCTTAATCAGCTCAGTGTAGGTGAAGAGACTCGAGTGTCTCTCAGTCCACCAGTCAGAAGCTCATTCATTAGTCTGACGCTGATGTCTATTCAAATCATCACCATCAGCACAGAACACTGAAGGAGAACAGGTTCCATTAGCTAGAACTAGAAAATAACTTTCTTCAAACAAGTAAAGTTTCAGTTTAAGATTTATTTGTAACTTACCATAAAAGGAAACTGTGTTTGTATAAATGCCAGTCACGAGTGCATGTGTACATGTTTCTATATTGTGTCTATTTACCTACAAAGTCAGGAACAATATGTTTGATCTGTTCACTGATGCTTTGATGTGTGATGTGTGTCAGTCGTTAACCCCATCCAGCTTCACCTGCCTTCCTCCAGGTGGTCCTTGATGTAGTCCAGGCCATTTCCATGGATGCTAAGAATTCATAAATAAGCTTGTTTCGTTTTGACGTGTTACGCTTTCATGCCACATAAGCCCGAAAGGAAGATTTCCCATAATGCAGTGGAGTAAACAGTCAGTTATTTGAGTTTGAAATTTAGTGGAGTTCAAATACAAAGTCACCCAGAATTGAAATACCTCAGTAAAGTACAAATACACGAAAAAAGGACTACAGTAGAGTAACTAATTACATTTACTTCCTTACTGTCCACCACTGCGGGTGAGTAACTGCCTTTGAACTTCCTGAAGTCCACAATAAGTTCCTTTGTTTTCTGCATGTTCAGGAGGAGACTATTAGAGGTGCACCCTGCTGTGAGTCGCAGTATGTCATCCCTGTAGGCCGTCTCCTCATTGTTGCTGATACGACTGACCACAGCGGTATGTGGTCTGGTGCTTTGGCAGGCAGTCGTAGGTGAAGAGGGAGTAAAGTTGTACACTACTCTGGTTGGTGTGGCTCAGCGGTTAACACCACTTCCCACCAGAGAGCTACCACCCCATGTGGGAGACGGGGTTCGAATCCCAGTCTTGGTAGCAAATGCTGAGCTACACCAATAAGAGTCCTTGGGCAAGACTCCCAACGCTGCACTGACCTTCCTGTAAAACGAATGACCTTGTAAGTCGCTCTGGATAAGAGCGTCAGCTAAATGCCTAAATGTAAATGTAATGTAAATGTTCTGAGCATAGAATGGTAAATAAAACCCACAAGACGTGTTTGTTCTTGCTTAGCTGCAGATTTGGCCAGGATCCTTTTGCATCCTGAACAGCAAACCTCAGGGAACAGTGTTCAGGCTCATTTCACAGACTTTCCTTTATATTGAGTATTGGATTCTTGTTACATCTGGTGGTGTCCCCTACTGGATAATCATATCGAAGAGCGTGTGTGTGTTTACAGACCCCAGTGATTGGACGTAGGTATGATGAACTACAGGGTTCAGCAGGCAGAGACGGGAAGGCCCGGGCCATCGCAGTGACGCGCAGCGCCTCCTCCACTTCGTCTGGCTCAAGCTCCAACCCTGTTCTAGTACCTGTGAGCTGGAAGAGGCCTCAGTCGTCACAGGTGAGGCATGCTGGAATCTGCATTTAGACAAACGGTCATACGTGATAATGTGCGTAGTAGTATATGTAACGTATTACTGCATGTTACTGCACTTCCTTCCTGTAACAGCACTCTTATTATCCTAATATACATTTTAATTAGTTTATTAAATTCAATGTTATTTGTTCCCTTTTGAATCTGTTGTCTGTAATGTTTTGATCATGTGGTTAATTTTACTTTACCTTCCCAGAAATAACACTGTTGTATTTTTATTCATTCCCAGAAGCGAACACGAGAAAAGCTGGTGAATGTTTTGTCTCTGTGTGGCCAGGAAGTCGGCCTCACCAAAAATCCATCTGTAAGTGATCCCTCTATATGCTCTACAATGCTGCTGTGTGTGTGAAATACAGAACCATAGGCTGTTGACATAACCAGTTTAACATTTCAGTCGTCAGACTATGTCTGCTGCATCAACAGTGATGAGAGTATTGAGGATTTAGCTGTGTGTAATGATAGTAACATTAGATCCACAGGTTACAGGACTGATGAGTAGGGATGCGCCGATCCAGCTTTTCCAGTTCCGATACCAGCACCGATACATAAACTTTGCGTATCTGTGGATACCTGATATGGATCTGATACCATTTTTGAATGAATACAACGTATACTTCATGCTTGTTGGAGCGACGTACGGCACCAGGACTGACATAAACACTGCTTTACTAAGCTCACTCATACAGCGGACTCTCCGGCTCGCTCCATGTTGTTGTTCCTGTTCATAAGTCAAGTCTACTGTAAGGTCTCGGGTTCCTGCAGATCCACCTCCGACCACTTGGGGGACACAAAGGACAACCAATGAGCAATCAAGCGGCGAACGCCAACACCTGCAGCGAACGCTACTTAAGCCTGAGAGTGCCGGCCCTTGGTTGCTCAGGCTTGAATTCATGTTGCCACGTGCACATGTCTCTCATGACTAGCTGGATCAAAGGTTTCGAGCCTCTTGAGGCAGGTCGCTTCTCCCTCTCTTCAGAGTGCACTCGCGCTTCTGAAGTACCAAGAAAAATATATATATATTATTTATTTATTTATTTATTTATTTATTTTTCGGGCGTTATGAGGGTTTCATTGTGAGGCTCCTTTTCGTTTGAGGAAATCGTTTTGGTTTGCTCCGTTGAGCCAGTTTCTCCTCCTGGCATCCTTTGTTTGTTCCCCATTTGTAAGTTGTTCCCCTGTACATTGAGAGTCCACTTTGCTAGGGAACTGTTAGCCCACCTCGTAGCGCTGGTCTGTGATCACAGTGTCCATCACGGTTCGAGCCTCACTGAGGTGCAACAGTTCTCCATTACATCTACAGGCACCCCACAGACATGCTGTTGACGGCATAGCACACATCACAAAACAAATTAGAGTGGAGATCGGCCCCATGGATCGGCCTAAGAATCCTATACCCGATCCAGCTAAGTATAATATCACCTAATGTTCGAATGTGGGGATCGGTGCATCCCCACTAATGACTAAATCAGGCTTTAAGAGACATGAGCTAAGTTTATGTCACGAACAGTTTCAGTTACAACACCAGTGAAACAGAGCTGGGAAGGTGCTAGCAATGATAGCTGTACTGGTCTTCTCCATGATCCGCCTCACTCTGTCTGCCAGGTGATCTTCTCATCCTGTGGCGACCTGGAGCTGATGGAACGGCAGCCCAGCCAGGTGTCATCAGAGGATGGCACACGTGAAGACACGCTGGACGACACTGCTTCAGAGCAGCAGTTCCGCGTCTTCAGAGACTTCGATTTCTTGGACGTGGAGTTAGAGGATGGAGAGGTGAGTGAGCAGGAAGAACTGACTAGCTGGAATTCTGTCCCATGACACGTAACAAGGGAATTCACTGACCTGTTCAATTTCTCCACATAATTCAGTTATTGATCTGAAGTGGTGCTTTGCAGAGAAACTTGCCGTCTTTACAGACGTGGTGGTGACGGAAACCAGGATACTAATTTGCCATACCAGGCCCTCCATGTACCTCTCTGCCATGAATGGATTAAAAAATAAAAACTCATTTTAGCCCATAAAGCTCATGTGAAAGCTATCGTAATACTGGGTCTCAGGCATCAGATGCTGACTGCTAAGCGCTGATCAAAGCAAAACAATAGCTCACTACATTTAAACCTTAAATCACGCTTAAGTAAGAGTGAAACTGTGCCAGACAGTCCATACTGTCCACTCCGAATCGAATATGGCCTCTGCATTGGGCTTGGTGATGTAAGGCTTGGATGCAGCTGTTCGACCCTGGAAACCCATTCCATGAAGCTCTCTACACACGGTTCTTGAGCTGATCTGAAGGCCACATGACGTTTGGAGGTCTGTAGTGATTGACTCTGTAGAAAGTTGGCGACCTCTGTGCACTATGCGCCTCAGCATCTGCTGACCCCGCTCTGTCACTGTACGTGTTTGGAACACCTGAATTCAATGATTTGGATGGGTGAGTGAATACTTTTGGCAATATGGTGTACTAGGTCTCAGCCATTGGGCTCCATATTCATAACCACTTCATGTAATAACTTTCTGTGTGGCTCTTAGTGTCCTTAAAGACTTTGGATATCTGGTTCCTATCATCACCACTGTAAACATTTCTGACTCTGGCTAAGTTTCAGAGTATTTCACCTCAAACCACGCTGGATGACTTGGCGGAATTCCCCTTTTAGTGCAGTTTTTCCAGGCGTTGATTAGGCCTAGGGGAAGTTCCGTCTTGACCATCCTCTTTAAACTGTGCTGGGAATAGAAATCCCTGTCTGGATTTAGTTTAAATAAATCAATCTAGCTGTGGTTGTGACTATGATGGCTTTGTTCATGCGTAGATCGCAGATTGTCTGATGGTGATTGTTAAAGGGCCCATATGATAGAAAAAATCAATTTCCCTCACTCATAAAATCATGTTTGATGTAGTGTGTTATAAGAAAGTTCTGAAATTCAAAGTTTTGAAAAACAGCTGTTTTTTAGATGTTACAAATAACATTACAAGCTCACGGGACAAAAACAGAGTCACCGTGGGTGTTTAAGGTGGTGGTAACTCCAGGCTCCTGCAGATGGCGCTGCACGAGGATGATGGGGCTATAAATCCCTGCGGGGTGTGAGTGACGGGATCCATAGATTGGGAAGAGGTGCTACTGTGCAGGGAATGTCTCGTTCCATGTGTGGAAAATGGCTCCAAAGCAGATGTTAATGATTGGCTAAAAGGAGTGACTGCATTTGGGCGTGCCAAAGACCGTAGTGTGAAGGAAGTAGCTGAATCTGCAGGTGTATGGAAGCAGCGTACGCTCATACGGGTCTACCAGCAGTGGCTAAAATCCCAGTCTACAGGGAATTCACCTCTGAATTGTGCCAGGGAAGGCATCCACCAAATCTGGACCAACTGTCCAGTGTCTGAACATTGATGTGGCCTACATCCAGAAACTCATCCAGTACATGCCCAATCCAGTCACAGCTGTTATTGGTGCTGGTGGAGGTCCACCCGTCATCAGTAAGGAGTGTTTCAGCATGGACTGCTTTTTGATTAAGGCACAATACAAGTGAGCTAATCAGAACATTTAGTCATTTAACTGAGATCAGTCTTAAAGGCACAGTCACAAAACCAGCCGGTTGAACCCATAAGAGCCCAGACCCATTTCCCCCTAAGGGAAAATAATGAGGGGTCAGATATAAGATCATAGAAGATCAGTCTGATTGTGACAAAGAGGTCACATGGCGTCTTCTGTAAGTATTATAAGGTCACGACAACAATTTCATAACTTGTGTTCCGTCTTTGTGTTCTAGAAATGGGCTCAGAATGGGTATATGTGATATATAATATGGGTATATATAATATAGAACATGTTCTCAAAGCATTAGAGCTCTTAAATGGGCTGGAACCTTATAGGTACTAAAAACGAGCCGGTTTTGTCTCCTGCACTAACCAAGCACATCGCCATTTTCTGAAGGAGGTCATATGGTCACCAACTGTCATGTGACTGCATCCAGGATGTCCGGTATTAGTCACTCAGGGACGCTGTGTGTTTAAGTGAAGGGATAAAGCTGTGTGAGGAACTCTCCGGCCTTTTAAAAGGCTTGTGACACGCATGTCACTGTGAGCTCTTATGGGTTAAAAAGGGTTTAAGAGGATTTGGAGAAGGAGACCCGCACAAACGTGGACTGTCCAAGTAAATACAAGATATGGGCCCTTTAAAAACAGCCTGCGGTTTAGTTACCCAGGTCTTTGTACTCTGTTATTATATTCTTATTTGATGTCTAACAAGACTCTGTCACTTCCGTAGTGTCTCTCTCTCTTGCTCTCTCTCTCTCTGTCTCCTGTCATAACACCGGTGGTGCATTAACCGTCTTCAGTCTCAGTCTCTAACTCTTGGTTTGCTTTCTTGCTCGTCTTTCTGGCTGTGTGGATAACCATCTCTCTCTTTCTCTCCTGTGCTGCCCAGGAACTGCAGGTAAGCATGCTCATGCTCGATTTAGAGTGTTAGAGGCTTTGCTGCCGTAGGTGCACAGAGCCACTCTGTGCATGCGTGTGTGTTCTGCTCATCTAGACTTGTTTTTGTCCTGGAACGTAGTGGACGTTTACAACATTCATCAATCACAGAAATGCATGTTAACAGCATCTTGTGGCTAAGTTCAATGATCAGACCTAGACATGACATTTCACTCTAGATATAAGTTTCACTAGAGCCGGCTTACATCAAAAAAAATACTCTCCTCCAGCAAAACTGTGCTTTAAGGTCCAGCCGGTAAGTTTGCATGTGCTTCAGCATGTTGTGTTAAAACAAATAGAAGTAAAAGGCAACAGACTGATTGTTTTAAAGGCTGATAAACGCCGAGTCACATTAAAGTGAGCTGATACTACAACCTGTCGTACTGAGAACTCAAGTGTACTCAAGTATACGTGTGTGTGTGTGTCGTAGGGCGAGAACATGGACAGCTTTAACTGGGGAGTGCGGCGGCGCTCCTTGGACAGCACGGACCTGACAGAGCTGCTGGAGGAGAGCCAGCACTCGGACAGCACGCCCAGCCTTGGGCCCCACGACCCACAGCATGACTCGGACGACTCATCCGAGGAGGAGTCCAACTCCACCAGCCAAAGCCTGTCTCACTCGCAACTTGTACGTCCCGCTTTGGAGACCTTTTTGTTTTCTGTCTCTGTCTGTTTCACACATACAGCTCTGGAAATAAATAAGAGCCCACTCCAGTTCCTTCTTAAATCAGCATCTCCACATGTACAGCAGGTTCTCAGTGAGGAACAGAAGGTTGGGTTCTAGCTTTACTGGCAGATACAGTGAGCGTCTGGTTCATAAGAACAAGGTCAAGCAGCAAACACACAGGACAACACAGCTACAGACTGGCAGAGGGCCAAAACCACTCTCTACTGACCGTGATGAGCGCCACCTCATTCCAATGTCCCTTAACCACCGTAAGATGACCTCAAGTGACCTACAGAGAGACTGGCGAGCGGTGGCTGGGGTGAAATGCACAGCGAGCATGGTTCTAAAAACAGGCTTCTGGAGGGTCATTAGTGATTTTCTAAATAAACAGATCTAAATACAATATTTGATCTGGAATTTGGGAGACGTGTTTCCAGTAGGGTATAGAATCAAACAGAACTGCTCATTTTGGTCCAACACAAACCCAGAAACTGTACAACTAGAGATCACTTTCAGGTGGTCTCATAATTTTTCCAGAGCTGTATGTGCCACACAGTTTAAATAATAATAATAATAATAATAATACACTTTAAATCTGTGCAGTGGTCTGACACAACTGAAATATGCAAACGAGCCCTTTAACAAATAATAACTAGTTTTAAATGTTTGTCGTGTTCATCTCGGTCAATGTAAATTACCTTCTGTGGAATCAAAACCTAATCCACCTAATGTTGTGGTAGTTATGGTGAAAATAATACAGGTCCGTCTATTTTCACACCACATCAAAGGTTCACGGATATTCATTTGTGTTTTTTACATACTGTAGTCATTTGTAAATTGTGGATTTTAATATTAAAAACTGGACACTGGATCAGTCCCAGTCTACAGGGAATTCTCCTCGGAATTGTGCCAGGGAAGGCATCCACCAAATCTGGACCAACAGACCAATTCTTTGATGGAAGAGACGCAGAAACTAGACACTAGATTCTTAGTTTCCTCAGTTCTTTTAAGCAAGTTTTAATCTTATTAAATGATAATTAATTCTTCATCTTGAGTCATTTTAGAAGGTTTTATGCCAGGATTAGACTACACGAAATTCAGCCTGATTTTGACAGGATTTTGTCTTGGCTGGAACACATTTCCAGCATCGTCCACAAATATGAGCATCTGGAACAAGAGGAACGGGCCGCGTGGTGTGAGATAACCGGGGAACAGTGCGTAGTTTGACCTCTCCTATGACGCCATAGGAGAGGTCAAACTATGCACTGTCCCCCGGTTAGGTTGGTTGACGCTGAGCAATAAGAGGACAGAGCGCTCTCTGGCGAACGTATATAAACGTGGCATGAAGAGAAAGAGATGATGGTGCTGTCACAGCACCTGACGAGCCACAGATCAGCTACTGTACATCACTATAACAGCTGCTCAGAAGAGACGCTGACTGCTAAATGCTGATCAGAGCAAAATGATGGCTCACAACATTTAAACCTTAAATCACGTGCCAGACAGCCCATATCGTCCTCTCCATGGCCACCAGGAACTGGTGCGCAGTCGCCAGCTCTTCTCTGCATGACTGACGATTTCTTGACCCTCCTCTCCAGTGAACTCACGCATGGACAATGCTTGGTCAGAATCAAACCTGTAGAGTTGCCAGTTTCCCACCCAAGACGCTGCACAAATTCACAGCACTGTGATTAACTAATCTGACATTGTGAACATCATGAAAGACAAAAATATCATGTAGCCTGATTCTGGTATTACAGCTTTGTTCATCTTTCTGGACATACGTAAGATTTCTTCTTAATTATCCTGCTAATTATTTGATGCCAGCTTAGCTGCACATGACTGACATATTACAATTGTCCTTGTCATGCAGCCCGAATGCCTGCAGACACATTAAGCAGAAATATTTGGGGTTTTTTTTTTCCACAGACCATGAACCTGTCGCCATCAGAGGACACCAATCACACCGACTCTCTATCCACATCCTATGACACCACATCCGCTGACCCAAACTCTCTGAACGCAACCACTCCCTGCCTGGGGACGTCCCTGCCAGACGACACAGTCATTCCACCAGTAAGTGAAACCTGTTGTTTGTGCTGGCCAGGTTCATTTGGGTTGTCAGTTCTACTTCACATTGTGAAACAACTGCTTGCTGTTGTTGATTTTGTAGGTGAAACTAATTTCACATCTGCTACTCATTTAAAGCATAATTACAGTTTATTTGCTGAATTTATCTTATTGGGAATAAAATTACTTGAGCAAAAGCTAAATTTGCCGGAAAACCAACAAAACATCACTTCACTCTGGGGTGTACAAGCGTGCATGTGCCTGTATGATGGATCATCTGTGAATAGAAGATGGAAGGACTTTGACTGCATTGCATTTACATGTGCCTTTCTGCAGCCATTGCCAGAAGATGAGGACAGTAACATGCAGGAGGACGACCTGTCGTTCTGTGTCAGTGAGTTGCCTCCGGGGTTTGACTGCGGTTCCAGCTTCATTCTGGACCTTCCACCAGAGCCTGAGCGATCAGAGATGGACCTGGACCCAAACGGTCGGCCTAGGTATGCCCTGACGTGCTGCTGCACACTGCAGATGTTACAGGTTTTGGTTTAGATGGGGGTTGATGTATATCGTGATACATGAAATATGAGGTAATTCATGTGACAGTTGCTTGAAAACAGTGTTTTCATGATGCACTTGGGACGCTGGTGTGCTCTTCTCTGGTTGTAAACACTGCCCCCTTGTGGACAAGAGACGTCTAAACATATTTCTACTCCCATCGGTCATTATTTTCTGATAGGTAGATGTAGATGCTGCTGTCACGATAGTTACATGTCACATGCACAGCAAGAGAGTGAGCTCTTCTTTCGTTCGCTTTGTTACCTTAGCTACAGTTTTGGGGAGGACAGGGATGATCTGGACGAGCTAGGCTTTCCTCCGCCCCCCTCGCCGTTCTTCTCCGCCATCTTGGCTGCCTTCCAGCCAACAGTATGTGACGACGCTGAGGAGGCGTGGCGCACGCACATCAACCAGTTGGTGTGTGACTCGGACGGCTCCTGTGCTGTTTACACCTTCCGCATCTTCTACTCTCTGTTCCAGGTATTGTGACCCCCTGCTTTTCTCGTGCGTACGATTATTCATCTACTCTTAACGTACAGTACAGCCAAAACATTAAAACCCATGTGATTGTTTCTACATTCACTGTCCATCTTATCAGCTCCACTGACCATATAGGACACTCTGTAGTTGTACAGTTCCAGACTGTAGTCCATCTGTTTCTCTGT
>CM067490.1:30894060-30906884 GCA_034552555.1 Semaprochilodus insignis | reverse complement strand
ATATTATGTAATATAATATAATATAATATAATATATCAACTAGATATAAAATCATTTTACTTGCCAAGAAGTCTATACTGAGTCTGACTGATATCAGCTTATCACCTTAAATTTATAAGATTATAACATACACAAACACAAATATCGTTATTAGCCACCAAGGTTTTGTATCGGTCGGGCCCTTTTACATTACCTTCTTCCCCGAATACACTAAAAATGAGATCTTGGTAAGTAAAATGATCTTATATCTAGTCGATATCTGTTGTGGGCTCATTACAGGAGTATTTTACTTTATTTCCAGACATTTTCACTTGTTTTAGGTGGTTGTCGTAAGACACATTTTCTCCCTATGTTGGCAGATAATTATACTTACTTTAAGAAACATGTTTAAAACAAGTAAAAGTGTCTGGAAATGAGCAAAATAACCTTAAAATTAGCCTACAGTAATCTCAAAAATTAGAATTTTAAGATATAACAACAACATATAACATTTTACTTACCAAGGTCTCGTTTTTGGCAGTGTAGAGTCTGACTGATTTATCAGTTGGCCGTTAATACCGGCAGATATTGATAGCCCACTTTTTTATTGGTACCAGCAAAACAATATCACCTTAACTGTAGCGTGGAACCGGAAGCTTGTTCCAACATACACACAAAAATCTCCTTATTCACCACCCAGGTTTTGTATCAGTCAGCCCTTTCAATGACCTTCTTCTCCAAATAGGACGTATTAGTTTGAGAGATATTTGTACATTCGTAGCCAAGTTCATTTATTGGAGCATTCCAGAACCAGCTGAGAACCTTTCGTGGTTCTTGAAACGGTCTTTACTGAAAACAACTGTTGATGCTCTAAGTGTATCAGGCTGGTCAGAGGTGAACATTGTTGTGAGCATGCTGTTAATCACCCTGAAGTGGTCAGAGCGGTCCGATTGTATATGTTTGAGTCTTACTGTAAACTCTTCCTTGTTTGTGCTTCTTTTCAGGCGGGGCTTAAGATGAACACAGGAACAGCAGGTAAGGGAACCAGTTGATGTGCATGTGTCTAGTCAAGGTGCAAAATAAAGGCGGTCCTGAACCTCTCAGGACCCCCAGAGTGTCTGAAAATCAGAATTCTAAAAGTCCCCCCCCCCCCAAAAAACACTATATATGTATATTTAAAATGGAATTTTGCTGTGTTTATGGGAAAATAGATGTTCACACTGCAAAAATCATACGGACCCGCTAAAGTTATGTGTATGTGTGTCTAGTCAAGGTATAAAATAAAGGGGGTCATGAACTTCTCGGACCCCACAGAGTATCTCAAAATCAGAAATCTGTGGGGTCCCCCAAAATATATACATAATGAAATTTTGCTGTGGGAAATAGACGCTCACACTGCAAAAAAAATAAATAAAAAAATAAATAAATATATATATAAATGTATATACTGTCTCTTATACACATCTTAGGAAGNTATATATATAAATGTATATATTAGCAAGAAAATGATCTTATATCTAATCAATATACTTATTTTAACTAATTATAAGATTATTTAACCTAATTTCCAGTTTTAAGCAATTTAAGTAGCCTTTTACTTATTGTAAGAAACTTGCTAAAACAAACTTAATTATCTACCAATATAGTGAGAACATGTGGTTTCATGAAAACGGTCTGGAAATTAGGTTAAATAATCTTAAAAGTAGGTTACAACAATCTAAAAATAGGAAATATAGGAGATATGAACTAGATACAAGATCATTTACTTACCAAGGTCTCAGTTTTTGCTGTGAAATTGCTTCAGCAAGTTTCTCTCTGTGTGCAGCACTGGTCTGCCTCAGGGGGGCGCTCCATCAAATCGCTTTATGCAGTTGGTCCTTTATAGCCTAAGAGCTTCTGGGGATACCTCGGAAAAACACGTTACAGTTTGAAGTGGGATATTTATAAATCTGAAAACTTCCCAAATTTCCCGAGAGATTAGTGGAAAGAGGAACTGTTAGCCCTGTATATACTGAGGACCAGGGGGTATCCCGCACACTGTGTGTAGTCATGGTGAGTGTGCAGTACTGACGTTACAGGATAATAATAATTATAATAGCTTGAGTTTAAGCCCTACACAAACCTCCCCGCACTTGCATTCTCGGTCTCCACTGTCTCTGTCTCCCACCCACACACGTGCACACACACAATGCCCCTTCACCAGTATCCATTTCCATGCACGGAGACAAAATTGGATTTCTGGGAATGACTCAGGGCTTTCCAGCGTGGTGAAACTGTACCACCCAAAAATAATGATGGGTTGTTTTTATTTTGCACCACACGTTCATAGAAAAACACACTTTCACAAAAGCGCCGGCCGCAGTGCAGAGGGCACATTCTGAGGGTTGGAGGGGCTTCGATTGGATCAACGGTAGAGCAGAATTAAAGAACAGGCGCTCGGTTAGACGACAGCACCTTTCTGTCTCTGGGTTTCACTTCTGTCAGCACACTGTCACCATTCTTGCTAAACGCTTCTCGGTATTGCTGGGAACTGTTTTGTGATCTGTGCATCAGGGTTGTGAAATGTTTCCGTGGTCTTATGAGACAGGCGTGGAGGAGTGGGAGGTTACCGCTCCAGTTCATGACTTGGGCCAGCTGTCAACTTGAGAAGGCATGTCTTCTGGGATTATGAAGATTGTTCCGGAGTTTGGGGCATGTATAGAAAGTAGGGTCGGGCGATATGGTAAAAGAAATTCTATCACGATACTTCAAGGCGTTTTCACCGTATCCATCACGATATATAGTTTTTCGAGATTTCAGAAACGTTGTAATAGACATAATAGAACCTGCAGTGCCACATAGAAATGTCCTATCATGATACCAACTAAAATATTAATAACCTACAACTACAGTGGTTTTTATTCAGTGTTTAAGAACTGTGCTGCACTAAATCCAGTTAAACAGGTCTAAATAAGCTCACTGTGTAATGAAACATGTAGCCAGTGTACTGATGATATGAGCTATATGCCCACTTCAACTCAGGAGGGGCTTGTTAATTAGCGGATTAGCTGGATCAGGTGCAGTGGGCACAGGGCAAACGCTACAGTGTGCAGGGCAGGTGGTCCTCCAGGGTCGTCCAGGACCAGCGTGCTCCTACACACACTGCCATGTACAATGAATTCACCTTCAGAATCAGGATTAAAATCATTGTTTTGAATGAAGTGATGGCAAAGGTGGTGGTGATTTGAATATGGTGATGGGAGTTGGTCCTATAGGCTAGCCAACACAGGTGTATTGTGGGTAGACATGGTAGTTAGCGTTCTCCTCCAAGCCCGGTTCAGTAACATTGTTGGCTGACTTGACATGTGGCAGAAAGGAAGCACATGCTTCCGCATTCATCTTAGTAGTATCATGTGACGGGGGGTAGGGGAGATAATACTTCCAGAAGGTTCCTGTTCCACCTTAAATGGTGCACCAGTTGACTTGGTATCTCTGAGTGTTGCCAGTATGTAACTGCTGGACCATTTTTAAGGTGGAACAGGTGGAATAGGAAGCTACTTCATATAGATTACTGCATTCACAGAATTCACAGAAACTGGAATCCACACACCGAAAAGTATAGATAGATGTCAAAAAAGCAGCTGCACCCAGAAGGAGGTGTGGGATTGCAGTGCTGTTGGGAAGGAAGATAAAGATCAGTATTTATTGAGCTACACATACAGAAGTCTGTCTCTCAGTGTGGCATCGGCCACTGTGTTCGCTAACCCAACACGCCAGATGTTTCGGCATGGAGCTGTAGAGGTTCCTAATGGTGTCCTGTGATAATCCATCCCATGCAGCTTGAATATCCTCACACCGTTCCTGCAGATGGTGCGGTAGGGGTGGAGGTGGACTGACACCAGGCCTTCTGGACGTGTGACGTGTGACAACAGACCGTTCATCTTGGCCCTCACGGTGCCTCCACACACGGATTCGTTGGTCGTCTCCACCAAGACAAATCGGGACTCGTCACTGACGATGACCCGCTGCCGTTCTGAGTCACTCCATGACAGTCTGGTACGACACCATTGCAGTCTTTGGTGACGGTGACGTGGTGTTAAGGACAGTCGTGGTAACGGCCTGCGTGCATGTGGTCCTCCGCGGTGCAGCTGTCTGCTGATGGTGCTGCACTAACAGGATGACTCATTGGCATGTCTCATGATGTCAAACCTACACACCAAGTCTCATTCCTGTGGGTTGACTCCTTCTGGGTGCAGCTATTCTTTTGTTGATGAGTGTATGTATGTAGGTGATGACGAGTGATTCTACTGTGTTCTCAACCCTGAAGATGGTTCTATAACTGAAATCTATAACTGAAAGCAGTTCAGCATGGAGAATTATGTTACAGCAAAACATATGACATAGAGAGTGATGATCAAAGTTGACCTTATTGTGTTATTCATTTCATGATACTGTATTGAATGAAATCATCAGTTCATTCCAATCTTCATGCTGTGGCTCAAGCTATCTAGTTGTCTGTGAGGTCACTGTAAGGAGAACACCGTTCCCTCTTCATTTGGAGCTGTGCGTGCTTTGCTGAGGCAGTGCTACGGTCGTGATTGACAGGGCCAGGCGTCACACTGGCCGCTCTCAGGCAGCGTAGGGCCAGCCTTCCTGCTGCCTGACCCCACTCAGTGTGTTTGTGGAGGATTCGGGTTTACCTCGCCCCCCGCCCCCTCCCCGTGTGGTGGGGCCATTATCAGGAGCCTGGCAGCCTCCCTCCTGCTGGACGGCGGTGGGGAAGTGTGTGTGTGCATGTAATGGGCCCCCGGAGGCCTCTGGTGGGTCACGGGTCATGCCATTCTAGGGGCCTGGATGCCCTCTCACATGACCTCAGTGGAGACAGACGCTGGCAGTAGAGAAGCGTGTGTGTGCGGAGGTGTGTGTGTCTGTGTGTGTGTGTTTCCTCGGGATGGTGTTTCTGTAGAACCTTGAGGAATGCAGTGTGAGTGGGTGTTTGTGTAAGGGTCCATGCTTGTGAGCTCTGTATGTCATGTTCCAGCAGATAGTCAGATGATTACACTCACACATGGACAGTGATCCTGATCCGCTACTGGTCCTGTGTTGCTCCGGGAGTCTTGCTGGATGGTACGCAGGACAGTTCAGTGGTTTACCTCTGTGAAGTGCATCATTCCGTTGTGTTAAGCTGCATTGTCCATTTACAGCACCAGCGATGACTCTTATATGGTGCACCCAGTATTGACCACGCAGTCAGCACCAAACTGCACGCTTGGTCCATTTGGCTTTGAGACACCAGGGCTGTGTTTGAAATCCGGTATTCCCTATACTAACACTTGGTAATATGAACAAAATGCCAGACTTATTTATAAAGCTACATTATAAGCTCACACGTAGTACCTTCAGGCTCCTGCAGATGGCGCTGCACAAGGATGATGGGGCTATAAATCCCTGCAGGGTGTGAGTGACGGGATCCATAGATTGGGAAGAGGTGGTACAGTGCAGGGAATGTCTCGTTCCATGTGTGGAAAATGGCTCCAAAGCAGATGTTAATGATTGACTAAAAGGAGTGACTGCATTTGGGCGTGCCAGAGGCCATCTCGGGTGTGATTGGACCTCTCCACCACATCCTATAAATTCTCATTAATCAGAACTCTCCAGAATGCTTCTCGAACCAGTTCGAGGACAACTTGGGCCCGACGGCATGGTGGATTATCCTGCTGGAATGTCCCATCCCTGTGGGGCTACATGAAGTCCATGAAGGGCTGCAAATGGTCACTAAGCAGCGAAACTTAGTGGGCACCCACTGCTCCGTCCACTGTGGGTGGTAATGCTTTCCATGACATATTCCCAGTACACACGTGACACTGTGGACGGAGGAATGTTAGAAGTCCGCACGGAGCTTCGCAAATAGAATGTCCCATCCGTCTGGCACCCACTATCATGCCTCGATCAGACTCCGACAATTTCAGAGTCTCCTTGCCATGAGCACGCTGACCAGTGTTAAACCTCACCCACAAGGTACACCTCAGAGTTTATACAGGCGTGGGCGTTCCCAGGCCGGCCTCTGAGGGAACACCCCTTCATCATCAGTCTACATACTGACGTCACATGACTTTCAGTGTGTCAGTGGTATATACAGTTATATGTAGGTTATACATCTTGAGCAACATACTGTGGAATTGCCATCAAAGTCATCATTCCAAACCAAATGACACACTGCATTATGGGTATTCCCTGCCTGCTAGGTTACATTGTTTATACTCTACATATTCCGTGGGGTTGTAAGAATGCACTGGAGGTTCTCAACTATGTTTTTTGAACACCGCCACAAAATTTGAGGCTCTTAAAATAGTGCACCATGGTGAACCAGGCACAGTTTGGACACAGGCCAGGTTTTACTGTCTGTGTGTGTGTGTGTGTGTGTGTGTCAATGTGGTGTGTGTGTGTATGTCTGTGTGTGTGTGTGTGTGTGTGTGTGTGTGTGTGTGTGTGTGTGTGTTGGCCCTTTATTCCACTAGTGTTTCTGTGCTGTGTGGTAGAAATGCAGGCCGATAGGACGGTGTGCTTTGTGCTTCATTCCTCTGCTCTCTTTCCTCTGGATTAAATGCAACCCAGCCTGCTGCTGCTGCCTCTGCTGCTGCTGCCTCTGCTCCTGCCTCTGCTATTGGCTCTGCTGCTGCCTCTGCTCCTTCTTCTGCTGCTGCCTCTGCTCCTTCCTCTGCTGCTGCCTCTGCTGCTGCTGCCTCTGCTCCTTCCTCTGCTGCTGCCTCTGCTGCTCCTACCTCTGTTCCTGCCTCTGCTGTTGGCTCTGCTGCTGCCTCTGCTCCTTCCTCTGCTGCTGCCTCTGCTCCTGCCTCTGCTGCTGCTTTGGCTGCCTTTCCCCACTGGAGAGCTGCTGGTAAGCAAGGGAGGGTGCCATAGTCCAGGCTTGTAGATGGGCTAATGAGTGCACTGCAAAAAATGAGATCTTGGCAACAAAAATCATCTTATATCTAGTTCATATATCTTAAGGCACGTTTCTTAATATCGTTTCTTATCTGCCACTATAGTGGGAAAATTTGTCTTACTAAAATCAACTAAAACAAGAAAAACGGCCTGGAAATAATAATCTGATAGTAATCTTACCACAATCTTAAAATGAAAAATCTACCTAATTTTTTAAGCACATTATTGTTTTGTGCAATAACATATAATACAATGCATAATATATATATATTGCATTTCATGTATATGTATCTCAAATGCAATGATGGTAACAAGTACACAAACAAAAACAAGTACAAGTAACAAGTACCTCAATACGACTTCAGTGTACTATAAATATACTAATTTGCATATTTTAATGTACTAGAAATGTACTTTAAGTATTTTTTAAGTATATCTAAGTAAATCTTAATGGTGTCTCAGAATAGTACAATTAAGTACAGTTAGTTCTATTTAAGTATATGTTTAATAGCACTAATGATCATATTTAGTATACTAAGTACATAGTTAGTATATGAAAATGACACACTTATAGTACAGTAACCATGAATGAGAGGAAGTATACCAAGTACGCTTGAATTAAGCCGCTACAGTGTCCTTTATTTTCTCCTTGGATTTTAATGATAAGGTGATTTTATTAGCCAAGATCTCATTTAGGCCTGTAGACGGGTTCATGCCTAGCACCTGCACCCTCTTACTACCCAGCCTAGCTGTTGTAACACAGGCAGATGTGGTTTGGCACCGTCTTGCTGGAAACGACGTTGTGCAGGCAGCATCATGTGTTGCTCCACAATGCGTATGTACCTTTCGGCGTTCATGCTGCCTTCACAGCTGAGCCCATGCCATTGGCTCTAACACACCCCCATACTATGACCCACACTGGCTTGGAGCACCGTCCGTGGAGAACCCAGTGTGTTCCGCTCTTAACTTGTCTTTGTAGATGCGGAGCTGATGAGCTGTGTTTACTGACTGTGTGTTTACTGCAGACTGGGAAAAACCAAGCATGTCCCAGTAACAGTTTATATGCACTGAAATCCAGCTCTCCTCTTCGGACTTCATCGCCATGCCTTTCCGGGCCTTAGTCTGATCTAAGAAATAGCCGTGTGCTGTTTACACGATGACTTGAATAATCAGATCACTGCAGACATATGAGTTATTGTATTAAGTGCATGTAAACACACTCTGTAAACACAGAAAGGTTGGACTGCTCCTTTCATACCCAGTCGTGATAGTAGCACACGTTACCTGTTTATCTGTGGAAGGTTTCAGACCAGGTGTTTCTGATCATACCTCAAACTTCCCAGTCTTAAATATGTTACATGTGAGATCTGGGTAAGTAAAATGATCTTATATCTAGCTGATATATCTTATATTTCTATTTTTAAGATTGTGGTGAGATTATTATCAGATTATTTAACTTATTTACAGACTTTATTTTGTTTTAAGTGATTTCAGTAGCTAAATCTTCTCACGATATTTGCAGGTAATTTTACTTACTTTTAAAAACGTGTTTGAAATAAGCCAAAATATCTGCAAATATAGTGAGAAAATTTTGCTCACTAAAATCGCCAAATTTTTTCGTACGATATTGGCAGATAATTGTACTAAAATTTGGCTTAATAAAATCACTTTAAACAAGAAAAAACTGTATCGAAATAAGTTAAATAATCTTAAAATTAGCCTGCAACAATCTCAAATTTGGAATTTTAAGATATATCAACTAGATATAAGATCATTTTACTTACCAAGATCTCTCTCTCTTTTTTTTTTTTTTTTTTACACAGTGAATTAAATCAGAGTTTATTTCTCACACAAATAGTCATACATGGTACAACTAGCAGTGAAATGCTTTGACAACTGCTCACCGCTCACATGAACCAAATAAGACAATATAAAGGTAAAAAAAATATATAAAATAGAATCGAAAAACAAAAGAAACAAACAAAAACAAAATATATATATATAAGCATAAAATATGATAAAAAATTAAAAGAATGTAATATAATAATCTTAATCAGTATAAGAATATATACATATATATATATATATATATATATATATATATATATATTGTTGTTATTTTTTTATAGTAGTGTGCAAAATAGGGCGAATGTGCATTGCCCCTTATCCAGCTTTTATGGAATGTGTTGCAGACATTAAATTTGGGAATACTGTATGTTAAGATGAATAAATGGAGTTGGAATGTTAACTATTAAATATCTCTGCTTGGTTGGCTTTGCATGTTAGCATGTTAGCATGTTAGCTTTACACAGATGACCCTGCAGATGCTGTGCTAGTGCTGATGAATGATCTAAATGCTATAAAGGTGCACTTGTCAGTTCTATAGCAGGTGGTACGAACTGCTTAATGTTGGGCCTGGAACAATTTCGGGCTGTCTAGTGTTCTCGTATTTGCGGTTCTCTTGTGTAATTAGTATGAGTATTTATATTACAGGGTTTTATGTGTCACTGTCTGACTGACAACATCTGCTTCCTTAGTTCACTTATAAATCCCGAACCGTTCTGCACTTTTCCACCACAAAAAAAAATGATTCACGGCCAGAACCATTAACTCTCTGGTCTGGAACCGTGGAACCCGTGACGCAAGCAGCAAAGGGGGGCGTGGTGCTGCACGATGAACTGTGCTGAGCTGAACTCGGGGACAACCGTATCCCACCGGTAATGTGCTTGTGGATGAGCGCGTTCAACAGGAGGGTCCGTCTTCTAATGAGTCGTTTAATCTGTGCAGGAGATCCGGAATGGGGGAACCACTACAGATAGCTAAGAACCTTAACATGCTGCTTTAGATCAGAACACCTTCATAACGGACAGCGGAAACACATACGAGTCGTCCTGCGTGTAATCGCTGTCTGTGACGATCCCTCTGGGCTGAGCACAGATGCTGAAAGAGCTGGTTCTGGATGGTGAGATATACGCCCTCAAAGCAGGAAGTACAGTCTACACTGTGCATGTACCGCCATGTTGGTTTCATGCTCTGTCCATTGACTTCTGCATACGGACTAAGGGCCGCCCACCTCCAGATACGTAATCGCTCGGCTCTCAAACCAGTGGATAAGGGAGCCCGTTCTTGACGGGTTCAGTAGAGCCTGGGAACCAGCACCAGCACAGGCACGAGCATGGGACTTTGTTGGTGAAAAGAGGAATCTGTTAAGCTCTGCTTGGCTGTTCTGAAAAATCCCACGTCATACAGCAGGTCCATCAACACATACTGGACCTGTATTTACTGAGGACCAAGATCCATATCAAAGCTTTATCTGTGTTTCTGTTCTTCACAGAATTCCTTTCTTTGTTCCTGCTCTCCATTTTGAAGCCTCTGGTGATTAAACTGACTGTGCGGCAAATATGATCAGAAATAAACGGCCTTTTATGGCTGCAGTGAGACTGCACTGCGTGGGCTGATTCATCACTTACTGTCCCCGTTTGTTTAGTCACATGTGAGACACGGTGACTGATGCCGTGGGGGAATGCAGTAGATTCATGGGAATTAAAGGGGAATTCCACCAATGTATTCAAAATTCCAGCGTGATAAAATCATTAAATATAGTTATGTGATATATATCACTCATGGAATTATACAGTCCACCTTAAAATCCTCCAGAATGGAGCTTTACAGGAGGATGAACCAGCTTTCTTAACATGCAGTGGAGCTGATAGAACAAGGTTTACTTCTAAGCAGGTTTGGAGCAATTCTATTGGTCGGTCCTATGGGGCTATAAATCCCTGCGGGGTGTGAGTGACGGGATCCATAGATTGGGAAGAGGTGGTACAGTGCAGGGAATGTCTCGTTCCATGTGTGGAAAATGGCTCCAGAGCAGATGTTAATGATTGGCTAAAAGGAGTGACTGCATTTGGGCGTGCCAAAGACCATAGTGTGAAGGAAGTAGCTGAATCTGCAGGTGTATGGAAGCGTACGGTCATACGGGTCTACCAGCAGTGGATAAAATCCCAGTCTGTATTTTTCCCATGTCTCTCGTGCTCTTGGATAAGGATGGGGGAGCTGATGTGGGGCCGAGAACAGATGAAAGGGCTGATTCCAATGGAACATTGAATTTTGTTTACTTCTTCTTAGGCTGTCGTTGTCTCACATTCCTGTGCGTGCATATGGAAATTACCCTTCAAGTCCCGCCTCTAGGAATTCCAGTGTATTTACTGCCTGTAATACTAAAAAAAAAAAAAAAACTAAAGCCTATAGCAATTTAACCCCACCCAATCAGTTTGAAGTTATAAGGAGTGTTCTGTATCGGGAACAGGCCCTGCAGTCTTGCTGAGCTGTGGCGTTATCTGCTTTGTTATCCGTTATTGTGAGGGAATAACTCGACTGGGAAAAATGTCTTGGCTGAAAGGAGTGACTGCATTTGGGCGTGCCAAAGACCATAGTGTGAAGGAAGTAGCTGAATCTGCAGGTGTATGGAAGCGTACGGTCATACGGGTCTACGAGCAGTGGCTAAAATCCCAGTCTACAGGGAATTCTCCTCGGAATTGTGCCAGGGAAGGCATCCACCAAATCTGGAGAAACTTCACAATTCTTTGATGTAAGAGTGTCTGAACATTGATGTGGCTACATCCAGAAACTTGTCTAGTATGTGTCATGATGCTTTCTCTGAGCCTCAGGCCAGAGACAAAAGGCCTAACCTACAAAGCTTTCTCCTTAAGCAACCTGGCCCTGCGGAAACAGGAGAAATGTAATTCCACAAGTCCTTCCGCCAATCCGACCATGGGATTTACTTCGTGCATCTCACCCCCGGGGAATTAAAGTGCAATAAAGCTGCATTATTTTTATAGATGCTTAAGAGCTTAACGAACACTATGATCCCAAAATTTCAATTTCATTTGAACTTTGGCCTAATCCTTTCATTCCGATGTCCCCTAGCCCCAATGACCTACACGAACACGGAAGAACATGCGCGTGTGTAGCTGTGCAAAGCACATTTATTCCAGTACTGTCATTCCATTCTCACTGGGTGAGAACTCTGATGTTCCCGCTGCTTCTTCCAGGAGAGTGTCCCCTCCCTCTTCCCATGGACCTGTCCTGTTTTAGCCAAAGAAGTCCATTTGTATGTGTTGTTCGTTGGTATAGCGAATCCTTGGGCTAGACTCCTAACACTACCTTCACCTTCCTGAGTAAGAAATGATCAAATAAGTGACCCTGAATAAGAGCATCTGCCAAATGCCATAAATGAACACTATATTGCCAAAAGTATTCACTGCCCCCCATCCAAATCACTGAATTCAGGTGTTCCAGTCACTTCCATGGCCACAGGTGTATAAAACCAGGCACCTAGACATGCAGACTGACATTAGTGAGAGAATGGGTCGCTCTCAGGAGCTCAGTGAATTTCAGTGTGGTACCGTGATAGGATGCTACCTGTGTAACAAGTCCAGTTGTGAAATTTCCTCCCTACTAAATATTCCACAGTCGACCGTCAGTGGGATTATAGCACAGTGGGAGTGATTGGGAATGACAGCAACTCAGCCACGAAGTGGTAGACCACGTACAATGACAGAGCGGGGTCAGCGGATGCTGAGGGGCATAGTGCGCAGAGTCTATCACTACAGACCTCCAAACTTCATGTGGCCTTCAGATCAGCTCAAGAACCGTGTGTAGAGAGCTTCATGGAATGGGTTTCCATGGCCGAGCAGCTGCATCCAAGCCTTACATCACCAAGCCCAATGCAGAGCGTGGAATGCAGTGGTGTAAAGTGCCGCCACTGGACTCTAGAGCAGTGGAGACGTGTTCTCTGGAGTGACCAATCACGCTTCCCCGTCTGGTAATCCAACGGACGAGTCTGAGTTTGGCCGTCGCCAGGAGAACGGTACTTGTCTGACTGCATTGTGCCGAGTGTAAAGTTTGGTGGAGGGGGG
>CM067490.1:30862486-30883696 GCA_034552555.1 Semaprochilodus insignis | reverse complement strand
TCTCTCTCTCTCTCTCTCTCTCTCTCTCTCTCTCTCTCTCTCTCTCTCTCTCTCTCCCTCCTTCAGTCTACATGTATATATTCCCAGCCCCCATGCAAAGCTCTTAGTGTGCAGTCAGTGCTGACTTAATGCTTGCCCTCTATAACGTGGTCTATTTGTGACCTAAGCATCATTACCTCCAACGAAATGTTGGAGGTACCGCTAAAGACCAACCTCAGTGTAAACAGTAAACGGACCTCAGGAATGTGCCGTAATGGGTTGTGGTGGTTTGTGTCCGTTACGGCTGTACCGTAAATCATATATTTACTGTTATGGTTATATGGCTTTCTGTGATAAACACATCATTAGAGCAGCAATGACAGCACAGATCAAATTACCTCATACACGCAGAGACATCATTACATTACCGGCACAAACCCATCTAATGTGAAGTCTAATGTGTGTTTCCCTGCACTGGGATTGAACCCTGCTCTCCCACGCAGGAGCTCAGCACACATGCACAGCTCGAATACTGCTCCATTAGATGTAAACCCAGTAGTGGGTTTTAGAGGTGTGGGCCAGTAATGGCTACTTTCGCAATGAACAGATTTAATAACTAAGTAAACATCAATAAATAAACAACAACAACCTGCATTTATTCTTGTGTGCCTAGAGAGAAAACCAGTATATATTTGTTTTGTGGCTGTGTAAGTTGTGTTGACTGTGTCTCAGACTTTCAGTGCACAAAAATAGCTGTTCGTATTTCATACCTGGATCATTCTCAGCACTGCAGTGACACTGATGTGGTGGTGGTGTGTTAGGGTGTGTGGTGCTGGTGTGAGTGGATCAGACACAGCAGTGCTGCTGGACACCTCAGTGTCACTGCTGGACTGAGAATCATCCACCAACCAAAACTATCCAGCCAACAGCTTCCTGTGGGGTAGGGTCGTGTGAAGCAGTGTCCTCTGGGGCAGTGTCCTGTGGGGCAGTGTCCTGTGGGGTAGGGTCGTGTGAAGCAGTGTCCTGTGGGGCAGTGTCCTGTGGGGTAGGGTCCTGTGGGCAGCTGACACACTGAGTTGAGATGAGCTAAGCAAGAGTCTTGTTCCAGAAATGATAATAGGACATTAGAGCCATAATAAATCATGCTCCTGTTACTCTCCATACTTAAGTACATTTGAAGGTACATACTTTAGTACTGTTACTCCAGTGGAGGTCTAAAGGGAGGACATTTCTTTTCGGTTGCGGAGGTTAAGGTTAGGCTTAGGTTTTGTTTATCCTGCAGAAGCTCATCATGCAAAGAGTGAGTCCCCTGTGACTGAACCGTACCTAACAACATGTAATCCCTCCACCAGCACCAATAACAGCTGGGACTGGATTTGACATGTACCGGACAAGTTTCTGGATGTAGCCACATCAATGTTCAGACACTCTTACATCAAAGAATTGGCAGGTGGTCCAGATTTGGTGGATGCCTTCCCTGACACAATTCCGAGGAGAATTCCCTGTAGACTGGGATTGTAGCCACTGCTGGTAGACCCGTATGACCGTACGCTTCCATACACCTGCAGATTCAGCTACTTCCTTCACACTATGGTCTTTGGCACGCCCAAATGCAGTCCCTCCTTTTAGCCAATCATTAACATCTGCTCTGGAGCCATTTTCCACACATGGAACGAGACATTCCCTGCACTGTACCCCCTCTTCCCAATCTATGGATCCCGTCACTCACACCCCGCAGGGATTTATAGACCCATCATCCTCGTGCAGCGCCATCTGCAAGAGCCTGAAGTTACTACCACCTTAAACACACAAGGTACCTCACTTTTTGTCCGGTGGGCTTTTATCTAGTCAGTATGGAGACTGTGTGTTTGAACCCATATACTGATATTTCATTAAAACACACGGTCGGTCTGTGTGTGTTTTTGGACTGTAACCCGGCCTGCATGAGAACCCCTCTCTGTGCTTCTTCATTACTTCAGCCAGTCGGGGCCAGGGAGGATTTGGGGTGGGGTGGGCTTGTAATCCCCCAGCATATCAGCCCGAGGGGATAGAGCTGCTCTGGGTGGCCAACACAAACACATGGCTCAGCTGGTCAGGACAAGCGCTCTCATGTTTACTGGGTTTCCTTCAGCATCCATTAGATATCCGCCCAGCTCTGGAGCAGCCACTTCCCAGCCCCAGAAATCCTCACCTCCGTGATACCAATCTCTGCTTCTGTGCTTCAGGAAGCAGTACAAATAGCCGGAGGGATAGAAACAATGCGTTGGTGTGTTTTTGTTGCTGCAGTGAGATCTGGTGAAGATGGGCTATCTGCTGGGATGGAGCTCCAGAGGCTCCAGACTTCTCCTGACCTGTTTTAGAAGGAGGTGGTGACTTTGTTGGGGTACAGGAGGCTAAAACTTTGTTTGGGCTGAAATAGGGGTTTTTGAAGGAGGTGCATCATTTGAAGGAGGTGCATAATTTGAGTAATGACAGTAAGTGACCTCTCTACCAAGGGTAGGGATGCACTGATCCAGCTTTTTCAGGTCCGATATCGGTACTGATACATACTGAGTCAATATTCCAACCTGAAGCCCATTGAGAAGATCACTTGGTGAAGCCATGTGTCACCGTCTAGTTCCTTATGGACTACATATAGATGTACTCTCTCACACACCCACACACACACACATTCCAGTGAGTGTATCAGGAAGCACTTCTGCTCCCTCCGAGGCGGGGGTTGGGTAAGGACTCGGAGGAGGTGCCTCAGAGGAGAGGTCTGACCTGGGAGATTTATGTCAGTAGGTTATGGTGGTGACACGACTGGCATGAGGTGACGAGAGAAAAGGGAAGAAAGCTAATACAGCACTCTCGCAGTCGGTCTCACGTAGGTCGCAGTAGTGGGGCACTGGGCTGTAAAACCAGATACGCCAAAGTAGCCCAGCGAGCCCTATATGCCCCGACCCCCAGCACAGTGAACCTGGACTTGTGGACAGGTCACAAACCGGGAGAGGAAGATCGTTTACCAAAGTGAACCTCCAAAATAAAGCCGGGGGTTAACTCTACCCCGGGGACAGAACGACATGGAGCCAGTCTGGCGCTGAAAGGCGATCCTGCTCAGGTTAAGATGTTAATGTTCGTATTTACAGGGTGATGCAGTGGAAATACGTGTGACAGGTATTAGGACACAGCAAAACAAGATCTCATTCACTGTAAACATTAATTCATTCATTCATTCATTTATTCCTTCATGCTATTTTCATGTACTCACTATGTACTTAGTATGCTAAATACACTAACAGCTGCCCCCAGAAGGAGGTGTGGGATTGCAGGTCTGTTGGGAAGGAAGATAAAGGTTACCAGGATCAATAACTGATGATCAATTTAGACTGATATGATCAATATTTATTGAGCTACACATACAGAAGTCTGTCTCTCAGTATGGCGTCGGGCCGCCGTGTTTGCTAACCCAACATGCCAGACGTCTCGGCATGGAGCTGTAGAGGTTCCTAATGGTGTCCTGTGATAATCCATCCCATGCAGCTTGAATATCCTCACACAGTTCCTGCAGATGGTGCGGTAGGGGTGGAGGTGGAGGTGGAGGGACACCAGGCCTTCTGGACATGTGACACGTGACAACAAACCGTTCATCTTGGTGCTGACCACGGTGCCTCCACACACGGATTCGTTGGTCGCCTCCACCAAGACTAAAGCGGGACTCGTCACTGAAGATGACCCGCTGCCATTCTGAGTCACTCCATGACAGTCTGGTACGACACCATTGCAGTCTTTGGTGACGGTGATGTGGTGTTAAGGACAGTCGTCGTAACGGTCTACGAGCATGTAGTCCTGCGTGGTGCAGCCGTCTGCCAATGGTGCTGCAGGATGACTCGGGCAGGGCATCACTGCAGTCTGTACCTGTAGAACATCAGTGACTACATCACTGAGTAACAAGCAGTTACCTTGTCTATGCTCTTTGAGACAAATGCCCGAATCTACGATCCTGCTGTTGGCAGCTGTACAACTGCAGGTGTTCCAGTTTTGCTCAAGGAGATGTGCAATTTGCTCCCAGTTTACAGGATTAGGTCCGGGTTTTCGTCACCCCCGTAACATGATGTTGTCTGTGAATGCTGTTAAAACACAGGCTCAGCATTAGGCACGTTCCACTGAGGAGAAAGCCACGAAACCACAAATAACGTCAGTGAAAACACCACCATCTGTCCGACAGCTTGCTCTCTAATCCCCGTTCCTCACACTTTAAACCAAGACAGAGGCGGGGGGAGTGATTCCAGAACAGCACGGGGTCAACAAAAGTTAAGAAGCCGTCGGAAAGTCAACTGTGGATTACTGTGGGTAGATGCTTACACCATGGTCCAGTGCCTTGGATGTGTGGCGACGTGAATGACTGCGGTCTCGAAGGCGTGATAACCCAAAGTCTCCGCCGCAGGACTTAATCCACTCTCAATCTCATACTGGAAGTGGAGAAGGGTATCTTCTCTTATTTCCCGGACTATCACCGGGAATTTCCAGAGCACAGTGCATGTTTTGACACTATGAGGCTATGTCCATGTAGCCCCCATGTGGCCTTGCATTCCTCACTGGTCACTAAACCCCCCCAGCCTTTTAATCATTGACTCAAACACACACGCACACACAGTTAACTCTACTGCTGCTCCCTCTGACTCCAGTCTACTTTATTGACCCTGGATCTCACTTGCACAGTCGTTAATGACCGTGATGGTGAGGATAGAGGCGATGGCAGCACTGATCCCGTTCCCAGTCAGTGAAAAAGAAAACAGCAGTTCATGTGATGTCTTGTGTGTCCACCGCAAAGGATGGCTTCCGTCACAGCCTGACGCTTCTGGCTTGGCTTCTGCATGACCCTCGAATTGTGTGGTCCTGAAACACTATCCAAACGTTGGACGTGTGAGTATTTTGAAACAGCATGGGAAAACGGGAAGGGAAAAAATAAAGCCTCTGCCTCGTCCCGGCTGAACACTGCGAACGGGGAGTCGTCCAGTACTTAAGTTAATCCCCTTCGCCCATTGATTCTGTAAACGCTGGCCTATCCTATTTCCATCCCATTACACGCCCAGGCGGCAGCAGCACGTTCAGCCACAAAAACAGCCCCGCTGCTACCGCTGGCCCGACCCCGGTCAGGCACCTCGGGGGCTGGTGTCCTGATTGTGTGGAATCGGAGGACACATTCTAGGACATTCCATGATGTTTTTGAGAATTCCGCACAATGTGAGGAACCAGTGAGATTCCAGAGGCCAAAAGTGCCCTCTGACACCGGACGGCCCCAAAACATGCATATTCATTAGGATCTCCAGTGGGGGCCCCTCGTGACTCTGTATGAACTTTAACTGCCATAGAGAAAAGCAGTTATTTGAGA
The DNA here is from genome assembly GCA_034552555.1 of Semaprochilodus insignis. Taxonomy (NCBI): domain Eukaryota; kingdom Metazoa; phylum Chordata; class Actinopteri; order Characiformes; family Prochilodontidae; genus Semaprochilodus; species Semaprochilodus insignis. The sequence continues at coordinate 30,878,343 of CM067490.1, read as the reverse complement.
GATAAGCAGAGTAATGTAGTGTGACAGTTGGGGCTATATAGGCAAGGTGTCTGCCAACACCAGTGCTCATATGTTGGAGAACAGTCCACCGGTGCATTAGCCTGAACTAGAGATACAATTCTGACTTCTTTACAGTCAAACTGGCCCTTTTATTAACCTGATGCTCACTCTGTGTGGGCTAAAGGAACATACTAGCACTTTTCCAGTACTTTCTATTAGCCATATGTAATATATATAATTAATGAATTAATAAAGAATTCATTTATATTTGGAAAGACGAAAATTAGGGTAACACTTTCTATGAATCTGGCTGGTATCCACAATGCGTTATAACTGCATTCATAAAGACCTATAACGCCTGTATAATGCTTAATATATATGCCTTTGTAACCTTTGTGCATTAGTGTTCATAATCATATACTCAAACTGTTGTAACATGACAGTATAAGGCTTCACAGAACAAAGTGGCAATGTGTTATAATGCATACAGCTCTGGCAAAACTTTAGAGACCACCTGAGAATGATCAGTTCCTCTAGTTGTACAGGTTCTGGGTTTGTGTTGGACCAAAATGAGCAGTTCTGTTTGATTCTATACACTACTGGAAACACGTCTCCCAAATTCCAGATCAAATATTGTATTTAGATCTGTTTATTTAGAAAATCACTAATGACCCTCCAGAAGCCTGTTTTTGAACCATGCTCGCTGTGCATTTCACCCCAGCCACCGCTCGCCAGTCTTTCTGTAGGTCACTTGAGGTCATCTTACGGTGGTTAAGGGACATTGGAATGAGGTGGCGCTCATCACGGTCAGTAGAGAGGGGTTTTGGCCCTCTGTCAGTCTATAGCTGTGTTGTCCTGTGTGTTTGCTGCTTGACCTTGTTCTTATGAACCAGACGCTCACTGTATCTGCCAGTAAAGCTAGAACCCAACCTTCTGTTCCTCACTAAGAGCCTGCTGTACATGTGGAGATGCTGATTTAAGAAGAAACTGGAGTGGGCTCTTATTTATTTCCAGAGCTGTATATAGTTCCTGTTATTAGCATCATCGGTAAAGCCGGCATCATAAAGCTGCTTCTCTGATGGTCTTGCTTGTTTGTCTGAACTTCTGTGCTTTTGATAGCGAGGTGATGGGGTGTGAGGTTGGAGTGTGAGGTTTGTATGGTCGTCAGGCCAGTCAGTAGTGGCAGTGGAGAACTGTAGGAACTGTATCTGGAACCCTCGAAACTTTCAGTGATTCATGGACTTTACCTTCTCCTCCACCGGTAAAGCCTACGCCAGTTCTAGCTTCCTACTCCAGAGACAGACTTTTCCGACAGCCTATTCGGTTGGCCTGAGGCACCGTGGAGATCACCAAGCTCCCATTTTCTCAGGCGTCTTCAATCATTCCCTACAAGCAATCATTCCCTTCTAACAGTTAAACCCAATCTTAACTCGTGACCAACCTTTCTTCAGAATCCTTTACAGTGTGCTTGTAAAGTGGTCAGTTGAGGATGTAGCCACTATATGTCTTGAGCACAGTCATCACCCAACTGGCATTACAGGAATGGCTCAAGGTCACTGCCACCCACACATTTCTTCCCTGCTGTCATTTGGTCACAGTTTCTTTCCGGCAGCATTCCCCGCTCTGAATGCGTTCCCCATAGCTTGCTCTTTCTCCTGTATACTCCCCCGCCTGCTAACCTGGATCAGTTGAAAGTCCAGAAAGTCCAGAATACAAGTGTCTTTTATGCATGTTTGAAACAGAGGAGGCATCTTTATATAGCCCACGTTAGATTTTAAAGAGGCAGAATTCCCGAAGGCTATCTTAAGAAGTTCATGGTTGTAGGGAATGACTGAAAAGACCTGAGAAAGTGGGTGCTTGGTGATCCCTACAGTGCCTCAGGGCGCTGTGTACCAATGTTGTTGGGTCCAGCTGCTTCCCTAATGGTCTTTTTGTTTGTCTGAACTTCCGTGGTTTTGATAGCAAGGGAGGAGAATGATGGGGTGCGAGGTTCGTATGGTCACCAGATCAGTCAGTAGTGGCAGTGGAAGAGAAGGGCTCACGGGGTTGGTCTTCTCAGTACTGAGCATTGTTGTCAAATGCCGGCTCTATAGAACGACCAAAGGAGACCCAGCCCATATGAACCATTATTGGCAGTTTGCAAGCAAAGATTGATATTGTTGGATAGAAGGCAAACAGAAGAACAGATCTTCAAAGGGGGGCCAAAAATGGACCAACAAGAAAGGACCTTCTGTGCAGAGGATAGATTCTGTTCTGATACAGGATGGAATGAAGTAAATACTAAAGCATTCAGGAACTGTTTATTCCTCTTTCCGGATCGTTAAAGAACTCTTTAAGCTCCTCAAACGTCCTAACCTACTGTCTGAGATACAGTCATAGGAAAATGTGGGAAAGGAACATTGATCAAATCTGGTCTAACCAGTTGACCAAACTGGGGGTTGTGGTCAGGACTGTTCCATCTGAAGCTGGTGACACTCTGCAGGGAGTCCCAGAGTCGTGCTGTTGTTTTCATGGAAACACATGGAGAGACATCCATGGAATACCCTTGGATACAAGCACATGGCCAAGCTTGCCAAGGGATGCATGGGTGTAAGTGTGTCAGACTCCTTTAGTCGTGGCTTAGAGGTGCTCCGAGGTTTTCTGCTCATTTGTAGAACTGCCAGTTAGCTGACCTTCATATTTCCCCCTCTGGAAGAAGGACTGAGGCTTTGACAGAGCCTTTGGCTTTAGCCTTAGGGAGCTTTGTACACACCAGCTAGAATGACCGAATGACTTTGCTTGGTGAACAAACACCAGCTACTGTTGATTAGCATAAATGAGCTTAGTTCAACATTGGGGGCCACTCTTAATAGCTGGAAGCCTGGCAAATGTACAGCATGGTCAGATATGGGTAAAGCAGAGAATCGTGACTGTGAGGTATGAGGTGTTGGTCTAACATGGTCAGAAGTGCTGTGTTTGTCCATTTTCTTAGTTAGCAAGCAGACAAGAGTGCAGGAAGAGCTCCGTGGATACGCTACAATACAAAAGAAATCAACTGCAGCCACATACAAGGTTATCTAGAACCAGAAACTGTGACTGCATAGGTGAAGGCACTGGAAGACCACAAACTTTAGATCTTTCAGCCACATATTAGCCTGGACACGTTTCCGGTCCCCAGATTGAAAGACAAACATCCGCAGATACAGATGGAAATGCCGCTTGTAGAAGGAAGGCTTTGTTGGGTCTCTCTTACATGAACTACAGAGCTTCAACAAACAGCAAACAGCCCAGAAACAACGGAGCCACCATTTGTCCTATTACTTCACGGCCCCCTGAAGTGGAGAGGGTGGGGGATGGTTCCAAAGAGGGCTGTAATTCCTGTGTGGTTTGCCTGAAAACAGATGGAAGTACTCTAACATTAAAGCGACGCTTGCTGAGAAGTCAACTTACACAATTTTCTCCTTAGCCTAATTGTAGTCAGTCATGTATTACAGACTGCTATCCTACATAAACAGCATGTTAACGTACAGTGCCGGACTCAGCTGCCCTCCAGCCCCCTTCCACGTGACCCCATGCTTGAACAAACGTCACTAAAGTGCACTCTCGAGTGGGAAAAATGAGAGGAAATGGCCCATTGGATGCCCTTCACATGGGAAAAAAGATGGAGTGCCCCCTAGGGTGCCCGATTAGGCAGTGGATTAGAATGATATGCCCTCTAGAGGAAGGAAGATTTGATAGCCTGTTGGAGAAAACATGATGCAGTGCCCTATAAGGTGCCCTTACAGTGGTCTACACTTGACGTTCCCTATGCAGCTTTTTTGGCCACGCCCACTTTCCAGAGTTTGTTTCTTCCGCCTTTGTGTTAGGGCTTCCGGTCAGCTGCTTGGCTAGCGAACAAGTTAACAACAACAACAACAAAAACTAAATGAACAAAGTTACATGGGAGGAGACCAAAGAAGCAATAAGGAGCTCGAATGGGACAACATTACCTCATCCAAGGGTCATAACAGAGTGGGTGGAGGAGATGGAAAGGTGGGCTGAGGTTACCTACGGCGTCAGTTTCAATTACTTTGTACTCTCGGTAGGCAAAAACTATAAAAGTCCAGAATCGTATCAGGACCTACGTAGAGGGAAGGTCGGCCTGAGAGAGTCTGAGAGAGGCTACTGCTGTGGACACTGGTCATAAAGTAGCAATGCTAACCCAACGTTCCCACAAGCTATTCAATGTTAGCTAGCATAGCTAACTAGCTAGCTCTTAGGTTAACATCTTACCTGATAGCCTCACAAGCACCCGACGTGTCCGCTTCCCCGGAGCGTCATAACTGAGCCATTTCTCTGGGTAAGGATGTTCTGGTGTCGGCTTCCCCTCCACAGAATGGTAGGAGCAGACGTATGGAGGTTTGGGTGGAGGTTTAAATTTACAGCTTTCAGCCACAGACGCAGGTCCTCTTCTTTGGAAGGCGGTGGATGTGAGTTATATGGTGCCCCCCATCACTCTGATGGTTTTGTGTTGTGTTGGTAACACGGCTGTTCAAGCAGAATCCTCCTCTTCCTCCAGTTACAGTGACTCCCTCTAACTGAGCACATATACACTACTCATACGGTATGTGTGTTATCACTGTGGTCGTACGCTGTAACAATAGATCAGCAGCCGCACCGGAAGTTCTAACACACAGTGAACAGACATGCCCCCTCCCTTGTTGTCATGGAGAATAGCATGAATAGATGGAAAAGGGTGTCGTTATGAAGTGGCCTCTATACCACCACTAAATGACAGGCTCTCAAAGGGTGCCCTATCCAGTTGGGACAATGGGATGTAGTATAGTGTATAGGGTATGATGAAGTGACCAATCAGGTGCTCCTCTTATGTAGAGGTGCCCTAGTTTCCTAATGGATGCCCTTCCCGTGGTGAAAATGCCATGTAGTGCCAATGTATAGGCCTCCTCGTAACGGGATAAACCTGACGTTCCCTACAGGTGCCTTTCTGATGAAGTGCCCTCTTAGATGTCCCTTCAAGCAAGAGCAAGTGGCCTTCTGGCCTTCTGGTGTTGTAACATGGTATAACCGTGGCTAATGTTTGTTTGTTTGAGCTGGCACTGTTATCAGTTGCGAGCTACTAAGTATCGACAGCTAGGAGCAGGATAGCTAATCGGCTGATTTGTCTACTTCGGGTTGATACTTTAATAGTAAACAAAAAGAAAATTACTTTTTTAATCACAACTATTTATATGGCATATGGCACTATATGGCACCAGGTATGGCACCTCTAGCCCACTTCTGGCACTGGTAATCTGCATGTGGGCCAAAGGAGGTCCATGTATTCAAACATGCATTTGACCGACATGTCCCAAAACAGATCAGGTCCACTTCTGGCACAGATATGGCAGCGCTGCCTAGCAGCAAACTGCGTATTCAGCGAATACGGTGAACGTACAGTTTTCCATATGGCTCCTTTAATGTGAGTATTCTGTCCACACTGAACTTCTGCATGTTACTGTGCAGGAAACTGTCAGAGAGAGAGAGAGAGAGAGAGAGAGAGAGAGAGAGAGAGAGAAAGAGAGAGAAAGAGAGGGAGGCACATTTTAGAGAGGGTACCAAAGGACTGCAGTCTCTCCACTGCTCAAACCCCTCCTCCTCCTCCTCCTCCTCCTCTTCCAGCTCCGTTCGTGTGTCACATGGCTGCAGTCCGGCGCTACCGAGCGGCGCTCTCACGCGCACGAACAGGACTATGACGCACAGCGCGCGCTCCTCTTTCCCCAGCACCGCGCTCGCGAGTCCGAGCAAAGCGGAACCGGGCTGCGCTCGCGCGCCGTGACGCAGCGGAGAGCAAGAGAGCGAGCGAGAGAGAGAGAGAAAGACAGAGAGAGAGAGAGGGCACTGCGGCAGCACGCGCGGAGCTGCGCTCGCTGTGTTACTATGCGCCCCCTTCGCTCGCAATGACGACCAGGCGAAAGTCCAGCAGACTGCAGCTCCGGCGCTCCATCAGCGAGCAGCTGCGCGACTCCACGGCCAAAGCGTGGGATTTACTCTGGAGGAACGTCCGCGAGAGACGACTGGCAGGTCAGCAGCCTCGCTGTCCGGCTGTCCGGCAGCCTTTAAACTTATTCAGGCTGGGAGCTCAGAGCTGGGAGCTGAGGCGGTAGTGGCCGGTGCGCATGATGATGTCAGGGTGTTCTGGGAAGGTCAAGCTGAAGTTAGCTGTGGTGTGTCCCCTTCGTGTCTGTGACGTGTCTGTCCTCCTGTGACTCCTGAGCAGCTAGAACAGATAGTGGATTGTTTGTTTGTTTGTTTAGTTGCTTTTGTTTTACTTTCATCTATCTATCCATCTGTCTATCTATCTGTCTGTCTGTACATCTGTCTGTCTGTCTGCCTGTCTATCTGTCTGTATATCTGTCTCTGTCTGCCTGTCTATCTGTCTGTCTGTATATCTGTCTGTCTGCCTGTCTATCTGTCTGTCTGTCTGTATATCTGTCTGTCTGTTTGTCTGTCTATCTGTCTCTCTGTCTCTCTATCTGCCTGTCTGTTTAATCCATCTGCCTGTCTGTCTGTCCATTTATCTGTCTATCTGTCTGTCTGTCTGTATATCTGTCTGTCTGTCTGTATATCTGTCTGTCTGTCTGTATATCTGTCTGTCTGTTTATCTGTCTGTCTGTCTCTCTGTCTCTCTATCTGCCTGTCTGTCTAATCCATCTGCCTGTCTGTCTGTCCATTTATCTGTCTGTCTGTCTGTCTGTATATCTGTCTGTCTATTCTTCTTCTTTTTGGTACACTTTTTTGTCCTCTATCTCGTGCCGAGATATTGACACTGTTCCGGCTCCGGAATGTTCGGTATGATCAGGAATGGTGTGCTTGTGTACAGCTTTTTGATCCGACAGACGGTTTTCCTAAAAACTTAATTTATTTAACTTGGATTTATTTTCCATCTAAGAATGCCCACCGTTTCTGGGCAGACCCCCGAGCGCAAATTCAATGTTGTTCTGACCCGCACTCGTCTGTTTGCCTATTTTCCTCCATCCCTCGTTCCTCCAGAAGAGTCCCATTCATTTTCAGCCCCATTCAAACTCTATTGTTCCCTTTAACCTACAGACACCAAACTGCATGTACTCACTCAGGACAGACCCCCAAACTATAGTCCATAGACACACTGACCCTCACTCCTCTATGTGTCCATTATTCATCCCTCATTCCTCCCATAGACTCCCATTCATTTTTAGCAACTGGCTAGCATTACGCTTAAGCTGCACAATCACTCTGCACGTTCTTCAGGACAGGGTTTATTGGTGTCTGTGATGGTGCTTGTGCACTGGCGGAATTCAGGCCTGTGCTCTGCTTGACTCTTACCCTGAAGTCTGGAGCCTATTGAAGATCTGTCGTCTGCTTATCAAAGTATTCCAAGCTATTAAGTAAATTAAAAGCAGAGCGCTCTCTCGGGAACGTCACGTCGCATCTCCGGAAAGTGAGTGGAAGGTGATAGGGGCAGTTAGTAATAGCTGATGCCTGATTTTCCTCCAGCACTACTGAGCTCAGTAACTCTGTGAAGCATGTATATGGAAGGGGAGAACACAGGTACGGTTCGGATGGACGTCTGACCGCACACGTCTGCTCAGAAGCCTAAAAAATAACCCACACCCCGTGCGGTAACTCCCCACACTGACCAGAATTATCAGCCGTGATAATGAAGTCCTTGTAACTGGAGTAGTTTAAGTCTCAGTGCAAGGCCTGTTGGGGGACAAACAGGGCACAGAGAGTTAAAGACAGGAAACAGTTATTTGAAGGCCGTCCAGACTCAGTCTGGACATCCACCGTGCTCACACATGAACCTTTGTCACTCCTGTGACCTCCGTTCATATGCTGGTGTTGGTGCTTTGTGCTTTAATGCTAGACCAAACTTCCACAGTATATCTCAGCCTGTTTATGCAGATGAGTGGACAAGGACACAAAGCTAAAGCACCCACTATATGCAGTCTGTGATTTGAGTGGATTAGATCCCATTTGCTTGTAATCTAATAGAAACGGAATTTGGGGATTCCCACTGTCAGTTAAGTTGGTGGGATTATGGTATGTGGGTTGTCTGCTGATGTAATCCGGAGCTACCTCCGTGAACTAGTTGCACGTTTTCGATTCAATTCAGTTCGATTTGACTAAACTCAATTAATTTCAACTTTGTTGTCATACGAGCACAAGCTTGTACAGTATAAGGAAACACTACCAGGCTATTAGGCTATTACCAAGCCATAGTGCGAAGACAAATAGACATAGACATATTACAACAGTGCCTAGACAGAAAATACACAGATATGCAAGAGCAGTAACTGAACGTCAGAACCTTACTAGAACTGTCGTCACTGTCCAATCAAAACCAAGCATCTCCAAAATCACAACTTTACAGGAGAGGCCAAAAACCTGATTCAATTCAGTTCAATTTTATTGTCTTTGTACAAGTACAGGGTTGTACAGTATAATGCAACACACTCAGGCTCCTCCTCCAGTGCAGTTATAAGAATATATATATAAAGTGTACAGTGCGAAGACAAATAGACAAAAACAACATGTGTGTAAACAGTAACAGTAGGACACGTGCAAAGTGTGTCAGAGTCGTATCTGTAATGTTTGCCGGTTGTAGACAATGTTAGTCTTGCACATTGTGGACAAATACCAAGTGAAACGAACCCATAAAACATAAAACAGGCTGCTGCCGTCTCCCTCGCCGCCATGAGTAGATGTAGGTTTAATGGAAGTCAGTGGAACCAGACTTTTTTCCAGCCAATTTTGGGCCATTTCTGTTGGTCCATTCATCATGAAATTTACACACAGTGTAAACAGCAGTTGCTGTGTTCAAATGACGCTTGAAAGTAGAAATCAACAAAACGTAATATGTCGTCGCTGCCCAAAGAACAACAAGTATCCCCAGAATGGCAACTTCACAGGAGAGGACCAAAATCTCATTTAACCTTAATGAAAGTCAATGGAACCAGACGTCTTTCCAAGCACTTCTGGGCCATTTCTGTTGGTCCATTTATCATGAGATATTCACACAGTGTGAACAGCAGCAAGTAAAAATGGACAAAAATGGAGATACATGTTTTTCACTGGACAGTGGTGATGTTCAGTAGAGCGAAATCCAGCTTAGTGTTAAGTGTACATATTGGACAGTGCAGTATGTTGAGGTAGACAGGTGTGCAGTTAAGGATGTGGTTGTAAACAGTAGATGTATATACAGTATAATAGTGCACAGTGCAGGTAGTGAGACCAGCAGCTCCATGTTCAGGTAAAGAGATGTTCAGTATATAGGACACACAGCTCAGATGTAAAGAGGTCCAGCTAAAGTGCGAGTGCATACGGTCCCGTGAGCTACTGCTGCACTGCTGACAGTGGTGCTGTTGAAAGGGACTTCCACGTGCTCCCCAATATGTTTTGAATGGGCTGGTCTTAATTTAATGCTGTAGCCACTAGAGGTCAGTAATTTGCTGTCTATGATTTGTGCCAAGGTTCTGTCCCACCTGCAAGCGTGTGAGCACGGTGCTCCGCGGTTCTACAGTGGTTTATTTTGGTAGGGACTTGGTGTGCGTCTCCTGAGTACTCCTGTTGTTTCTGTGGGTTTCTGGTGGAGCTTCTGGCCTGATCGACTGTAGACAGACCTCTTCTGTGTTTGGCCTGGGCTCTGTTAGACTCTCCAGCTTGTGGCCTGGTTTGACCCAACGCTGGAGCTGCTGCTGTGTTGCTGGTTGTTACTCGGTTCCTCAGCAGGACTGAGGAGAATGAGTCAGCTCAGGCTGATGACCTAGAACGAGGGGTTTGTCTTGCACGGTGTGATTAGTCTATTCGCACATCAGTTCTAAGTTTTCATAGTTCAGAGTGATCTGCCAGGTGAGCTTCAGCTTGAACTTGAGACAGAGAGTGACAGAGAGAGAGTGATTCTCTCACTCTCACATAGCTGCTAAAAGGCTGATTGTACTCGACTATTTATTCAGCAGCAAATGTCTGAAACTGATCATTGCCCTGCAGAATAGCTTGAAACCGACTGTTGACCTGCAAAATTTACAAAATCTTAGTCTGAACTCAACCTGCAAATTCTAGTCTGAACCTGACGGCTGACTCAGGAAATCTCAGTTTTAACTCAAAAGTTGACCTGCGAAATTCTAGTCTGAACTCCACAGTTGACCTATGAAATTTCAGTTTTAATTCAACAGTTGACCTACAAAGTTCAAGTTTTAACTCGAAAGTTGACCTATACAATTCTAGTCTTAACTCCACAGTTGACCTACAGAAATTCTAGTCGTAACTCTAAAGTTGACCTGCAAAATTCTAGTCTTAACTCGACAGTTTACTTACAAAATTCTAGTCTGAACTTGACTGGTGCCCCCCAAAATTCAAGTCTGAACCTGAATATGTTGGCCTACAAAATTTTGTCTCAACATGGCAGAATTCTTTCAGAGCCTGACTGTTTCCCCACAAAGGTCCGTCAGAAACCTCTTGATGGCCTACAGAACTTTAGTCTGAGCCTAACTGATGGCCTATGAAATTCTAATTAGAGCCTGACTACAAAAATGTGCCTTAACCTGACAAAACTGTTTCAGGAACTGACGGCCAACAAATTTTGTAATCTGAGTTTGACTGTTGCCCCACAAATTCTAATCTGATCTGGAATGTTACAGAACTGACTGTAACAACAAGCCAGATTAAAATTCTTTAGATTAAGAAAAATAAAGAGGCGACTAAAACAGCGGTACATGTGTTAGAGATGGACGACTGAGAGGAGCTCATCCTCCTCTGGGCAGCACCAGATAATGAAATTATAATAGGCGTCTGATTCATTTTGACTTGCGTGGTAATGTGCCTCCGCCCCATGGACATCTCCTAAACCCACTTTGCCCCGAAACTGCCAGTGGACCAGGCCGGGGACAGCAAACTCCATCTGGACTATAGGTCAGCAAAGTAACACCAGCTTCTGCTCACTCGCTCATCTCATCCACACAGCAGGACGTGTATATGTGCAGAAGTTTGTGTATGGGCCAATGCCACTTTAGCCCACCAACACTCTTCCACTCAGCTGGAGACCCTCTTAATAAGGGTTGTAGAGGGGTTAGTGGTTTGGCGTAATGCTGAATGTGTGTGGGTGAGTGTGATGCATAGTGCAGCATCAGCTCCTTCTCATTTACAGACTCACACACACACACACACACACACACCTTACTGCTGCCAGGGTGAACCAGCATTCAAAGACCCTTCAACTGGATTATTTGCAGTCTTATATTTAAGGTTGGATGTATGTGTGTTTGCCAGAATGTTCCACTAGGGGGAGTCCACCTCCCACCTCTCAGTCTTTCTCCGGTCACTGTATCTCAGATCACTGTAGCTCAGAATAACAGAATGAAGAGCAGGGCTGTATTTCAGCATATAGGGGCCATAATCAGATGTTGTATTGGGACATGTTGTTAATTAATGCATTTAAAAAATAAATGCAAATAAATAAACCAAATTAATAAACTATAATTAAAAAATTCATGGAAGCAAAATCTGAAAAAACTCCAAAATTGTCTGTAGACTGTGACTCGGTAGTCACCGATAATGATCAGGTGTTTTCTACCTAAACAAATTATATAAGTAATGAGCCATACATTTTATGTTTAGTTACCTAAAGGAGATGTACAAGTGCAGTATAAAAGCTCCTACACTTGTAGTTTACTGCACTTTAAAAAATTAAATCTTGGATTTGGTTAAAAATGTTATGTCAGCCGGTCCCACACACCTGTGTTAAGTAGCTTTTAAGATACTCGATTGATTAAAAACCTACTTAACAAATTCAAGTAAATAAAACTGAAGTGATTTGAGTTTAAGTTCTTATTAACCGTACGGGTCATTTTCTTGGATTACCCAAAAATGAAATGTTGAATGTAATTCGAAATCTCATGCCGAGTGCTTCCGTGCAGCTGTGTTAAGTATCTTTTAAGATGCTCTTTTGAGTAATATGTACTCGTGCTTGGATGAGTTTTAAATAATTGGACAGATCATTTTTATGTATCAATCACCTTCAATTTAATGTGGTGATGTTCCACTAATTAAGGTAGACAGAGTTAGTTTTAGTTAGATCTGTGTAATGTTGGGAAGTTTCTGCTGAGCTGTCACAGAGTTACACTCATACATGGTAACTTGCACTTACAGCCAACACCAATGTGGCTATAGGCAGTTACTGTGGAATATCAGAAAGTAGCCCACCCAGTGGATGGTATGCAAATAGATGATACCAAGAGTTCACTTCATTTCACTGAAACAACACAACTGACACATGCATTTATTATGTAAAGTCAGCAAAAATAAACTGATTAAAACCAACAACAGAGCCCTTTCATTTCTTAGAGTGTGAGTATATAATAAAAAGTGTACTTTTATAAACCAAAAAGTGGGATGAGAGTATATAATTAGTAATCAGAGTATATCTATAAGTTTACTTTTAGTATAGATGTAATACAAAAATAAAAACTTGTGTAAAGTAGTTATGTACTCAAGTTACTACCAAATTATACTTAAAATTTACTTTAATAAGCTAAAAAGTAGGATGAGAGTATATAACTAGTAATCAAAGAGTATATCTATAAGTTTACTTTTAGTATAGCTGTAATACAAAAATAAAAACTTAAGTGTAAAGTAGTTGTCTACTCAAGTTACTACTAAATTATACTTAAAATGTACTTTAATAAACTAAAAAGTGGGATGAGAGTATATAACTAGTAATCAAAGAGTATATCTATAAGTTTACTTTTAGTATAGATCTAATACAAAAATAAAAACTTATGTGTAAAGTAGTTATGTACTCAAGTTACTACCAAATTATACTTAAAATTTACTTTAATAAGCTAAAAAGTAGGATGAGAGTATATAACTAGTAATCAAAGAGTATATCTATAAGTTTACTTTTAGTATAGATGTAATACAAAAATAAAAACTTAGATGTAAAGTAGTTGTGGACTCAAGGATTGCTACTGAATTATACTTAAAGAGTACTTTAATAAACTAGATAGTGGCCAATTCAGTGCTAAGAAGTAATTTGATATTTGTATATCTACTACATAAAGCATACCTGGGAATATACGTCAACTTTACTTAAGTTTACTTTTTACTCGTATACTTTTTGGTACTGGTTGGCTTTCCATCATCTTGCTTGTTAAGTACTCTCAGGGTAAAGGACGTTAGTACATTCTGGACACTAATGTTCTGCGAGCGCCTTTCCTTGGCTCACTGTGGTCTTGACTGCACACGTGTCGAGCGTGAAGGCGAATTTGAGCTGCTTCTGTGGCAGGATTGCTTAATAATGATTCTAATAGAGATTTTGGGTGGAGAAGATGAGTTTGCAGCTGCTCTTTATGATGAGCAGCAGGATTGTGTGTTGGCATGTACAGCAGATTCCTGAGGCTGCATATGGCTAGTTTGATGGATGATATATCAAGATTGCTGCGAGATTGCCAAGTGTTTTGACAGCCTCTGCTTCTCTCTCTCTCCGTCTCTCTCTTTCCCTCGCACCCTTTCGGTCTCTGCAGTGGAGGACTCTGAGCTGTGTGAGTGTGTGTTTTGTAGGTCCTGCTGTGCTCAATACAGCGACTCAGCTGGTATGTTCATTTTCTCCGTAAACACACACGTGCACATGTACTTGTACTGCTGTAGTTGTTTTATCTGTTTACTTTGAGCTCTGTACGAATGCAGCCGTGCTTCACACAACGACCCGTCCTTAAAAGAAGCCTTATGGCTGCTGTGCTTATTCATATATGCATTGCTCTATTGGTAGATATGGATTTGGGGGGGGGGGGCAGCTGCCATAGGACCCCACAAGATTCGTGTTCTTCATGTTTTCAGTCATTCTGGGGACATTTAAAAACACACACCCACACACGCATACATATGCACACACCACACACACATGCATACACACAAATACACACACACACACACACACACACACACACACACACACATACCTATGCACACAGCTACACACACATGCACACACACCACACACACACATGCATACACACAAACACATGCATGTGCGCATACACACAAACACATGCACACACTCACACACACACATGCACGCACACATAGACACCCACACCTACACACCACACACGTGTGTATGCACAAACACACCTACACAACCACAAATATACACACACACCACACACTCACATACCTATGCACATGTGCACATGCTCACACACACAGCTACACACACATGCATACACAGCCCAAACACATGCATACGCACACACATACACACACACACCACATAAACACACACATACGCATACACACACACCTACACACATTCCTGCACACACACATACACACACACGTCTATATACACAAATACACCTATACACACCACATAAACACACACACCACACATGCACAAACACATACACATTCCACATTCACACACACACACACGTGCATACACACCACAAACACATGCATACGCACACATATGCGTGTGTGCACGAACACATATACACACACACCACATAAACACCCACACACCAAGTTAACACCCCACATACACAAACACATACCAAGTTAACACACACACCTATACACACATGCATGCACACACATACACACACACCACATAAACACACACACCAAGTTAACACCCCACATACACAAACACATACCAAGTTAACACCCCACATACACAAACACATACCAAGATAACACACACACCTATACACACATGCATGCACACACATACACACACACCTACCTATAGACACACCACATAAACACACACATATACACAAACAAACCACACTTACACATACACATACCACATTTACACACACACACACTCACCACATAAACACACACATACACACACCACACATACACAAACACGTACACATACCACATTCACACACATACACACACACCTATACACACATGCGCGCACACACATACACAACACATTAACACATACACAAACATGTACACACACCACACATACACAAACATGTACACATACCACATTCACACATATACACACACACACGTATACACACATGCATGCATGCACACAAACACACAAACACACACACACACACACACACACACACTCACAGTCACCAGTTTCCTCCCTGGCCTGAAGTGCTCTGGAAGAAAGCACGTTCCTGGCTGAAGTTCTTCTGGCCACAGAGCCCTTCCAGCTCTCCCGCCCTCTTTGTCTCAGTCACATGGCCGTGAAGGTGGGCAGATCAGAGAAGAGTGTTTTTTACTAGATCCAACCTGGCCTGTGACTGTTGCTTAGGTGTGTGTGTGTGTGTGTGTGTATGTGCGTGCGATGTTCATTGCACACCTAGTAGTTGAAATAACGTGAATGGGCGTTTGAGTTTGTGTGCTCGAGTGGGGCTTCTGAGTAGGATGGACTGGAATGCGGAGCACGTGCGAAGCTGCGTCTGTGCCTGCGTGAAAGCTGACAGACTTTCCAGGAGATAAGACAGCGAGACAGACGACCGCTTTGGGTGTCGTAGAGTTTCCACTGCTCACATCAGGGAGAAGGAGAAACACTGAGAAGGAGAGAGGCCGTGTTAGAGTGGCAGACAGACAGGGAGGGATGGACCTGATGGAGGTGGAATACCCAGACGAGCGTGTGGACGAGGAGGGTTTGGGGAGCATGACTCCTGAGACTCGGGACATTTACCTGAGGCTGGGCAGTCGCCGCAGGCGCTCCGGACTACGCCTGGCCCGGATCGTCGCTCGCCAGCACCTCCTCCAAAAGATAGCGCGAGGTAGGACCTTCACATGGCTGGGTCGTTTGCTGGTTGCCCCAGGTCCTGATTAGGAGTGATAATTTATTATTATCAGTCTTTAACATAACTCCACTGACCATA
>CM067490.1:30839514-30852688 GCA_034552555.1 Semaprochilodus insignis | reverse complement strand
TTCTAAATATGACAAACAATTCGCCAAAATATATAATTTTTTTGCTGTTTTATTCAATATTCCAAAAATTCTATTCTATGAATGAGAAGATTATTAAATGATGAGTGATTAACTGTAATTACCTGTTTACAGTCATTTTTGTTACGTTACCTGCCCTGAAATTTGATCACTGCTTCTGAAATACAATGAATTGACACATTTAAAAAAATCTTTTTTGGCTCCGTTGATCATTCTCGGACACATCATCATTTCCTGTATAACGTTACAGCAAAACATTCATCTTAAAACGGTCCTAACAGCAAATCACTAGTAAAAATCAGTAGATTAGTAGAAATTAAAGGAGCGATGTGTAAAATGACACAGCGTATACACTCATCATGGGCAATCAGACGTCTCGACATGGAGCTGTAGAGGTTCCTAATGGTGTCCTGTGATAACCCATCCCATGCAGCTTGAATATCCTCACACAGTTCCTGCAGATGGTGGGGTAGGGGTGGAGGTGGAGTGACACCAGGCCTTCTGGACGTGTGACAACAAACCGTTCATCTTGGCGCTGACCACGGTGCCTCCACACACGGATTCGTTGGTCGTCTCCACCAAGACAAAAGCGGGACTCGTCACTGAAGATGACCCGCTGCCGTTCTGAGTCACTCCATGACAGTCTGGTACGACACCATTGCAGTCTTTGGTGACGGTGACGTGGTGTTAAGGGCAGTCGTGGTAACGGTCTGTGTGCATGTAGTCCTGCGTGGTGCAGCCGTCTGCCAATGGTGCTGCACTAACAGGATGACTCATGGAGGACACCACTGCTCGCTGGATGTCTGCAATCGTGGCTGTTGGGTCAGTCAGGTACAGAGATAAGGCCCGTCCTTCCTGAATAAAGCTAGCTATTTTGAAGTGCAAGTTTTTGTGTTGATATTGCGGAGATATGTACACACCCCTCTTATTCTTGGTCAGTCTAATCTCTCCAAATGAGCAGTGGTCATTACCTCTGTGTATAAGCCGTGTATGATATATGTAGCAGTAGTTCTGAGATAGCAATGGGGAAAATAATCAGGACTTAGCTGCCCCTATCAGAAAGACGCTGTTGGGCAACACTGTTTATTTACACCAAGTCATCCATCAACTCTGTAAATGTGTGTGTGTGTGTGTGTGTGTGTGTGTGTGTGTGTGCGCGTGTGTGCGTGTGTGCACAGGAGAATTGTTTATGATTTAGATCCAGAGCGCTGCGTGTTTGCTTGAGAGTCCACTAAGTGATTTTCCATTGGCAGGGAATTGTCTGGTGTTTACAGCGTGGGAGTGCTTCTGTCACTAGCCTCCACGCTGCGCTGCATTGTGTCAGCTACTGCAAATACACTCTGCTCAAAAGCACTCCCTGCTGTCGTCCCACAGCTAGTCTGTTAGCCCTGCAGGCTAAAGGCTGTGCGTGCTTTCAGCTGTAGCTCTGGGAGAACTTGTTCCAGGCTGTCTCGGTTTGTGGTCTCTTCTCTCAACTCACTGTATTACATGGAACTTAAGGGGTGGCTCTGATCGTGGGCGGGTTCGGATGTCCACTTTGCTGGTTGTGACACAATAGCTTTGGCATAATCAATGCAATAAAGTCAGCTTTGCAGAGCAAATATGAGGAGAGTATACAGCCACAGGATGACATAATGGCAGGGTGACGGCTGGAGCTTTCAGCAGGCGAGATAAGGGCATTGTTTTTGATAGAGGGGCGTATCCTGTGGTTGATGCTTTGACTGCTGGCTATTAAATAAATGAACTCTGGTGGTTTAAGCAGTGAAGCTGTGTGTATATTTATATGCATATATGTAAATGGGCGGTAAAACAGTCTGAAATTTGCATGAAAGGCTAAATGTTTACATTTTAAGTTAAAAAATAGTTTTAAAAATTCCTTACAGCTCCCTGCATGTACCTCTCTGCCTTGCATGCGTTTTAAAGGTGCCATCTGCATTCTACATAGAACATATGTGACCTTATTCGGGGTAAAAAATGTCCAGATGTGGTTCTACACCCTCATTTTCCCTCTATGATCTGATTCTAGAATGAAACGAGCCGTTTCCCCTTTTTGGTGAGCTCCTCATGAATATTTAGATGAGCTCTGCTCTGATTGGCTGATTTATAGCGAGACGCCGCCCGCAATGATCCTACAGAAGCACCATGTGGAAAATGAGCCTCCGTGTAACTAAGCTCCGCCCTCATACTATTTAGTTAGCTATGCTAGTTACTTGGAGCTAATGCTAGTAGCTAACGTTCCCTGTACTAGCTACCGGCTTTCCATCTGGACATCAACACACAGTAGATTAAAGTTGTTCCTCACTATGGAACTCTCAGTTTAAGATGATCTGCTTCAACCGGCAAACACGGATACAATCGCACAGAATGGCTGCTACTTACTACGGCGGCATACTGGAGACAAAACAGACATAAACTCCTCAGGATCCCGGAATTATGAGAAAATATGTCATAAAAACAACATAATATGTCCTAATTAAGAGAAAATATCTCATTTTGATGAAAAAAGACGTCATAATTACAAGAAAATAAGTTGTAAAAATGACATATGTCGTAATTATCAGAAAGATCTAATTTTTATAAGAAAATATGTTGTAAACATTACAAAAAATTCATAATTAGAACACAATATATTGTAAAATGATGAAATATATTGTAATTACAAGAAAAAGTCATAAAAATTACAAAATATTTCATAATTACAAGACGATATATGGTAAAATGACAAAATATGTCGTAATTACAAGAAAATATGTTGTAAAAATGACATATGTCGTATAATTGTGAGATGTCAAAGACCGAATGTTTCGCTAATGCCGTAATACTGTTTCACCTGTTTCACGTAAGGATAATGTGCCTGTATAAGCATGGTATAATGTATCGTAACCCCGGTACCATGATACTGATCGTATCGCCAGGTTCCTGCCAATGCGCAGCCGTACTTGAGCCTCCACCCCGTCATAATATCGATGCACAGGCCTCATAACCCCACATCACTGCGGTGCAGTACCTCTGGCCTGTAGTGTATGAGAACGTGTAGAACATGTGTTTCCATAGAGAGGCTCTGTTCAGTGAGGATGTGTGGGCACGGATATCTGGTGCATGTGCGTGTGGGTCAGACTGGACACTGTGGTCTCTATCCCGTTGACCTGACTGTGTATCTGTGGACACGCTGGAGCGGCACTCCTCTCTCGGCCATCTCTCTTTATTACTGCAGGAAATGTTGTCCATGTTGCTACGGGAGACCCATATATGTCTTCCTTGACCCCCTGCCTTGGAAACCAACCGGACAGGAAGTGCTGTAATTCCAGCCTCTTTCAGGTCCCTTCAATGACAGGCACGCTGCTGGCTCGGCCTTCCAGAGCTGGACAGCTAATGAAAGTGAGAGAGCGGGAAAGAAAGGGGGGGAGGCAGAGGACAGAAGGGGGGATGAAAAGACCTTTTTGAGAGACATTTTTGGAGTGTGGTGACTTCCAAGGACACATTCTTATGTAATGTGCGGTCCTGCCTGCTCAATCCAACGGAGAATGCCTTTGATTGGTGGCCTTTTGGCCCCGGTGCCATTCACGCTCTCCGCGGTTCTTTTCGGACCTCTCTCGCCTCCTGCTGTCCGTTCTTATGGCTCACTGCCGGCTGCCGCATTGAGGTGGGTAGGAATGTGTGATGGGGTTCGGGCCTGGACCCCAGGATTAGAGCCTGTGGCCACATGGTGCCGCACAGAGGTGACCACTATGTGTGCGGTTGTCCACACACAAAGGGCGTGTTTGTTTTCCTAGAGAAGTCCTGACTATCTATGAGCGCCGGAGGAAAAGGTGCACGTCATACGGAAGCCCGTGAGTAGTAAGTTGGCTGATGCACTCCCGTAATGTCTATTGGCTGTACTTACCTGACCTGTATGGTCCTGGATGATGCTCACACGACAGACCAGTAAAGCTCTGTTTGTGAACTGCAGTTTAGATAAAGGAGCATGTGTGTTTATGTGAACTGATAAGGCTAAATCGATTTGTAATTGATTTGTCGTATACAATCAAAGACTTACAGCAAACAGTGGGCCATTTTGTGTTGTGTTTAAACGTCTGACCACTAGATGGCAATGTTCTTCAGCCATTAGACTCTTCCACTCCAACGTGAACAAGTAGCATAGGGCCGCATAAGGCTAACGTTAGCATTAGCAAACCCTATGGTGGGGTGATATTACACTATGACAGTTTTCCTAAAATTAGATTTGAGAAATCGTGACATATCGCCGCTTTCAGTATCGCAGTATGTTGAACCGTGTATCATGATACTTATCATAACGCCAGGTTCTTGCCAATACACGGCCCGACTCAAGCCTCTTGATTAACCATTAACAGTGCAAGGCTTTTGGCCTGTAGTGTTGGGTTACAACATTAAACCTATTCAGTACAGCTGCGTTCATATGTGCGGTATCTTTCATGGGCTAGGCGTGCAAAACAAACGACATGATTTGCTCTTTAATGGGCTGGAAACCGGAATTGAAATGGTTTCAGTTGTAAATCAGTGGCCTGTTTAAGTAGCATCGACCAAATAAAGAGCTACATTGAAGGTAGAAGGCAACGACCCGCAATGAGTCATGGTATGCTATGATATTTGGCGTATATCAGATTGCTAGCACAGATCAGCCAAAATTAAACTGAATAAATTCAATTTCATGCTTTAAAGGGGACCTATTGTGCTTTTCCAGTTTTTCCTCTTTCCTTTAGTGTGTTATGGGGCTTTTGTGGGGCTTATACTCCTCTCTCACGCTGATCCATTGCGAAGTACTGCCACATTTCTGTAGTGTACCGAGTGGTCATTCTCTCTTGACCCTGTTCTGACTTTCTGGCTTTCTGACCCTGTTCTGATCTCTGGCTTTCTCTGGTCTTGTCTTGCCCTCGCTGATCGTCTTTTTGGTATTCCGACTCTCGCCTGTCTCCTGTTATTTGACTTTGCCTGTCCCTTGCCTGGATTCAGACCTCACTGCTAATCTGTTAATTAAACCCAGCCTTGATTTTAGCTCAGCGTGCGCCAGTCTGACTTTGTCCGGCGTGAGACTGGGGCTTAAAGACACAAGAGCTCTAATAGAGTTTTCCAGACAGAGGGTGAATATAGATGGACAGAATGAGAAAAACAATGCCTGCTTTTTTGGGAAAACTGAAGTTTCTAACTTTGAATGGATCTTAATGGAGGTAAATCTTGAACTATTAGTCTGTTCATCATGAAACGTGTTCAGACGACTCCTTCAGAGACTTTTGCACTAACACGAGGAGTCCATGCCAGCTCGAGTGCACACTGGCGTGGAAGTAACAGGGGTACATCCTGAAAACCCATCTGAACGTTTCACAGATTCTACTCCTCGTTCACATCGTAAAGCTGGCTATATGGTTTGTAAGCCTTAAATGCATTAGGTTAGAAGGTTCCCGCCAGCGCTCTCCGGCTAGAACATACACGTCCCAACAAGGTATAAAAACCAGTGTAAGTCTTTGTGTAGGTGATGTGTTGAAATGTGTTGTTGGGCCGCGGAGTGGATTCCAGTGGCGGTCTGTGTGCAGTGTTTTGTTGCCGGCCGTGTGTAGAGCTGATTGGCATGTGTGGCTTTGTGTCGGGGCTTTCCTGTCGCAGAACACATGAGATGCCAGGGGTCTGTGTTAATTAAACTGGGTGGCAGAAAAACAGCAGCGCTTTGTTCCCACAGCTCCAGGGTCTGTGATTCTTGCCCTCTCTCTTGCCTCTACCCAGAATCCCCTCTGAGCTTTAGAAAGCTCTGGAGTGTCTTTTATGTGCCGCTAAACAAGTCCAGGGTCTCCGTTATACACTGTTTGAAGAAGTTCCCCTGTTGCTGTTCTGAGACCACTTCATCAGAGTCTCAGAAATGTCTGAGTAGGTATGTGGCTAGGAGAGAAGGTGTCAGCGCACCAGACAGAACCTGTGACTGAACCGTACCTGATAGCGTGTAACACCTCCACCAGCACCAATAACAGCTGGGACTGGATCGGGCATGTACTGGACAAGTTTCTGGATGTAGACCACATCAATGTTCAGACACTCTCACATCAAAGAATTGGTCAGTTGGTCCAGATTTGGTGGATGCCTTTCCTGGCACAATTCCGAGGAGAATTCCCTGTAGACTGGGATTTTAGCCACTGCTGGTAGACCCGTATGACCATACGCTTCCATACACCTGCAGATTCAGCTACTTCCTTCACACTATGGTCTTTGGCACACCCAGATGCAGTCACTCCTTTTAGCCAATCATTAACATCTGCTCTGGAGCCATTTTCCACACATGGAACTAGACATTCCCTGCACCGTACCACCTCTTCCCAAACTATGGATCCCGTCACACAGGTGTCTACAGAAATTTCCCCCTTAGGCTTCTAGTCATCTGGAAAAGGAGGGCAGAGTCATATGGTGGTGCATGTCGTATGTCGTTCCGTACTGTGATCTCTCTTTACACAGTGGAACCGTTTTTCAAACAGATTTGAATGTTGAGTTCGAACAAGGCACGATGGTGGGTGCCAGACAGATGCGACATTCCAGTTCCGAAGTTGTATGGACATTTAAGATTCCATGTTTCACATATGTACCAGGAATACATAATAGACCGCAGTACCACCCACAGTGGACAGCACAGTGGCCACCCACTGTGCTTAATGATGGTGACCGGCGGCGCCTGGCTAGAACTGTCCGCGTGAACAGACAAGCGTGCCACAAGACCCACCGAAGTGCCCCTGTTAACACCACCACACCGGACTCAGCGCCTCACCTGGGCTTGTGAGGTTGCTAACTGGATCCTAGAATATTGGCAACATGTGGCGTGGTCCGATGAATCACAGTACCAGTTGTTTCAGGTTAATGGTAGGGTTCGTGTGTGCTGCAGACCCCATGAAGCCATGGACCCCAGTTGTTCAACAAGGCACTGTGCAGGCTGGTGGTGGTTCCATACTGGTGTGGGGTGTGTTCTTGTGGCATGGGTTGACCGGTGCCCGCCGCATTTCACTGCTTGGTGACCGTTTGCAGCCTTTCATGGATTTCATGTACCCCTACAGTGATGGGATGTTCCAGCAGTGTAATGCACCGTGCCATCGGGACCAAGTTGTCCAGAAATGGTTTGAGCAGCATTCTGGAGAGTTCTGATGATGTGGCTTGCATGTTCGCCCAGCATGAGCCCGGTCAAGGCATTCCACTGTCATGCCTCGTTCAAACTCTGATAATTCCCATCTTCCCATGTCATGAGCACGCTGGCCAGTGTTCAGCCTCACTCACAAGATTACACCTCACAGCTTATACAGGTGTGGGCGTTCCCAAGCCGTCCCCTGAGGTACCGCCCCTTCATAACCACCTTACCTACTGATATCACATGACTTGTGTACAGTGACATGTCAGTGTACAACAACAGGAGGCCGTATCATTTGTGCTTAGAGATGAAATGTCATTGTGTAAATATGATTGTCAAAGCTGACCAAGTTGAGGAACAGCCATAATTCGATTTGCTCTGTTGAATATGGTGCACTCTGGACCTTCTACTCTACCAGTATTGTGCCTTATTGACATAAGTTTTATTAATAGCAGCATCCTGTACATGCTTGGGAGAATGAGGCCGGCTCTCGTGACTGCGTGAGTCGGTAAAGCCCCGAATAAACAAACAGATAAGCATTAGAGGAGGCGGAGGAACATGCACAGCGGCTACTTACAGCAGCTTCCTGTGTGTGAGTGCAAGTCTGCCTGCACCCCGCTGAGCGTTTCCCCCGATAGCCGCGTTCCACCCTGCGAAAGGCCCCATCACGTCTCTCTCTAATGGCTTCCATATGCGAGCGGGGATTCTACAGAGTGGACACGTTTTAACAGATCTCCGCTGTCCCTGTAATTCGGCTGCTCCAGCGCAGATGACAGATTACACAGGCAGCGGCTGTAAAGATGCTGCCGGTATTTGCGCTGTACGTGTGGTGACCTGAAAGTGGGCAGTATGCACGTAAGGATGGTGTTCGACAGGCGTGACACGGTTGTAAGGCCTCTGAAACCTCTGTGCATGGCGTGGGCATAGAAGACATGCCTCAGGTGACGTCCATGGCGTTTCACCGTGCAGGAGCTCCTGCAAACGAGGAGCTGTTCTTGTAGGAGAAGACGTTTAGCCTTGCAGGCAGCACAAGATGTGTATTTATCACCATGCTCTCGGTTCATGCACTCACTCCACAAAGGTGGGCCTATTGCAGTGACCGGGCTCCAGTCCTGTGGTTTATTAGGCATATCCTGATGTATAACAGGGATACACTGGACTCAGGCTTGGCTTGGAACGGGAAGTAACGGGATCAGTCGGAGCTGTCATGTTACAAAATGAGCCAATCACACAGCCCCACATGTGTCACCGGGAGTGGAGGATAGCTTCCACATCTGCAGCAGACCGCACCAGAGTTCACTAGAAGGGAACCCCAGACCACTGATTTCAGAAGGACCAGGTGGTCTGGACCGCTCCCGGGCTCAAAAACAGCTTTCACACTCGACCAAACGTACCGAATTCGCGGAGAACGTGGCCTAAAGGGAAACGTTTTTCCTTCCTCTGTAAAATCAGCAGCTTGATTCGTCCTTGTGTGTCCAAACAAAAACATTTCCATCACCCTTTTAGCATTTCGGCTTCAGTGAACTCTGCAAAAAATGGAATCTTGGCAGGTAAAATGACCTTATATCTAGTTCACATACATTAGAATTCTTTTAGAGTTATGTATCTTATTTCCCGACATTTTTACATGTTTTAAGTGGTTTAAGACAAATTCTCTCACTATACTGGCAGATAATTGGCTTGTTTCAGCACATCTTACTTACTTATACAAGTAAAATATATCTCGAAATAAGTTAAATAATCTTAACACAACAATCTTAAATTAAAAATATAATACACATCCAGCAGATATAAGATCATTTTATGCCAAGACTCATTTTTTATAGTGTAGTAAGATCATTTTACTTCACTGCTTTACCAAGATCTCATTTTGTGCTGTGTATAAACACTTTTTACGATATTTGGTTTTGATTTTGGAGCTTTTCCATTAATTTTGGGGCATTTTCAGAATTTGCTTAAACTTAAACCTGTTGCTGAATAAAAGTCATTGTTAACTCGATTTCATTTTGTCTGCTCCAAGGCCCAATCCCATTTCTTATTTTTACCCCTCCCCCTTGTTTTCGACTGTAACCCTCCCCCTTGATACTGAGTTATAAGGGCTAGTGGTTGAAATCTTCCCCCTATGAAATGGGACAACCCTTCGAGAAGCGTATACGTCATCAGGTGTCATCAGAGGATTTTATGTAAACAGACGAAAATCAGGACTTCAGTTTTACACATCAATCAGTCTAACGAGTCCCCAATAAACAAGAGCACAAACTACATGACTTCATTAACAGGCTGTTGGCGGTGCTCTGTAGGCGACCCTGCCGGTCTGCAGTGACAGCAGAGGAGGGTGGAGTTCAGCTTAAACACATTTAGGGCATCATATGACTTGAAAGAGGGGGGCCATTATTTATTATCACCACCAAGAATTCTACAGTGATATGAAGCTGAACTGAGCTCTTTAATCTCCAGCTTCATGATCCAATTTCCCCGTTCCACCTTAAATGGTGCAGCAACCTCAGGTACCAGACCGTAACTGCTGCACCATTTAAGGTGGAACGGGAAATTCCGCTAGGTAGCGGCGAGACATCAGCGTATTACTAGTGATCTTTACACGTGTTATGAAGAAAATGACCATAAAACGCTGTTACCATGGTGATCTTACAGTACAGCGGCTTTAACAGAGACGGTACTCATATTTATGGGTCTCTTTGGTCACATGTGCAGCCATCTTGCCGATGATCCGCAGGGCATTCTGGGAATTTTCTCATAATACTCCGTTTGGAGTGTGCCTCTGAAAAACCTCTGTTTGAAGGGCCATGTAGCCCCAACACTTCACCCTACCCCTCCATCTCACATCGGGACAACCCTACCCCTAGACATGAACACCCAAAACGGAGGGGTAGAGCTAAGTGTTAGGGGCACGGGGTGAAATGGGATTGGGCCCAACGTATGTGATACATATCCACTAGGTATAAGATCATTATGTTCCAGCATCTCATTATTTGCGGTTTAATTGACATAAATCTTAAATCCAAAATAAGACATCATCACAAATTTCTGTTGAGCTTGTGTCTATAAAAATGAGCTCATCTAAATGATGTTGATCTCATTTGAGATTGTGGTAGGCTCATTATAAGATTATTTAGCCTCATTTCCAGACGTTTTACTTGTGTTAAGTGATTTTAGTAAGCCAAATTTTCTATACTGGTAGGTAATTTTGTCTTGTTTCAAACATGTTTCTTACAATCAGTAAAATGATCTACCAAAATTTGGCCTAAAATTGCTTAAAACAAGTAACATGTCTGACCGTGAGGTTAAATAATCATTTTGTAGTGTAATAGATATGAATCTAAACTTCAACATAAGACATTATTGCAAATTCTTGTTGCGCTTGTGTCCATAAACTCGTCTAAATGATGTTGACTGCTCTGAAAAAGTCACCAAGAAAATCTACATACACACTGCAAACAAGATCTTTGCGAGTAAAAAGATGTTGTATCTACTTGATGTATCTTAGAACTCTCATTTTAAGATTGTTGTAGGTTTATTATAAGATCATTAAACCTCATATCCAGACGTTATGTACTTGTTGAAAGTGATTTTATTAAGCCCAATTTTAGTACAATTATCTGCCAATATAGCGAGAAAATACGGC
This sequence comes from Semaprochilodus insignis, assembly GCA_034552555.1. NCBI lineage: Eukaryota > Metazoa > Chordata > Actinopteri > Characiformes > Prochilodontidae > Semaprochilodus > Semaprochilodus insignis. The sequence continues at coordinate 30,841,913 of CM067490.1, read as the reverse complement.
TTCCTAAAATCACTTAAAACGAGTAACAATGTCCGGAAATGAGGTTAAATAATCTTTAAATTAACCTACGACAATCTTAAAATGAGACATATAAGCTATATCAATGAGATATAAGATCATTTTACTTACCCAGATCTAATTTTTCACCGTTTATAAACATATTTTTGCAATATTTGGGTGTATTTTTCAGATTTTCCGTTTGGTTTTTTGTGCATTTTCAGAATTTTCTGAACCTCAGTAGATGGAAGAGCTGCTACTGAATAAAAGTCATTGTAACCTGATTTCATTTTGTCTGCTCCAACTTCATCATAAAGTCAAAACTGAAGTGATGTAACGTGTGTATTGTGCAGTACTGTGATCACTCATCTTCAGCCTGAAGTTAGCCCGTGTTCTTGTTTGTTCTTGTCGTCTGATTGGCTGATTTGGGGAAATGGGCGGATTCTGTAAATCCAGTTTTTTGTTGCTGAGCTTTTTAACTGAACTCCGAAGTGTTAAGTAGTGTTAGTGGTGATCCTGTATGTCAGCAGTGCACAGTTCGCTGATGAGTATTTACACATCGCCGGTTCTGACCAGGGATACGGTTCTCAGAGTAAGAATAGATCAGAGGAGCCAGACGGCGGGCTGTGTTGAGTTGCAGCCCGTGACAAAGTGGAACCATCTTTCAGCCGGCGGAGTCAGAGGTTTAGCTCTCAGCGCACTGCCATGAAAGCAAGATATATTCCCCTAAACGTCCTCAGATCTACCAGCCATGTATTCCGAGCCCGCTGAAACAGCGCAGGTGCAAGAACGCTGTATCGCTTGTTGGTGTAGGCTTCAGCTAATGACCACTTGCTTATTCAAACGTTATGCGTTTCATCGCTCCAGCTGTTTGAGAGCTTTTCATTCCATGGTCCGTGGGGCAGCGTCTGGGGAGAGAGACGGAAGGGAGAGGGAGAGCGGGTGGGCGAGAGAGAGAGACAGAGAGTCTGATTTTAAAGCGTACCGCAAAACAGCTCCCACATTCTTAAAGCCATGTGTTTCTCCAAAGCTAATAGTGTACTTCGGCTGATTTGATGATCACTGTGTGCAACACTAATCTCCACTGGGCTCCACATATATACACACACTATCATCAAAAGAGTAGCTGCACAAACAGCTGCGCTCAGAAGGATTGGTGTGTAGGTTTGACGTTGTGAGACATGCTAATGATTCAAGTTTCACGCTCGGCCGCACATCTGACGTAAGCAAGGACGGGTCTTATCTCTGTACCTGACTGACCCAACAGCCACGATTACGGACGTCCAGTGAGCAGTGATGTCCTCCATGAGTCATACTGTTATTATATGAAAATGCTGCCAGACGTTGAGTCTCACTAATGTTCACGACCCACCTACGTAGTTTTCACCGAGGTTTTCCTATAGGGCATCTGTTCTTATGGAAGAATGGAATCTGTGCACACTGCCGTAGACTTAGTCGTAGGACCTTCTGAGGATCAAATTTAGGAAAAAGCTCAGGAGGATACGAGTGACCGAGACCCGGTGTTCCTATCCACTCAGATAGGAACGACACTGTGAGTGACCTGCTGCCCTCTTCAGGTTCAGTCCTTAACTCAGTCTATGATGCAGTAATCAGCAGCGTATTGCAGAGTAATTGATTGAGCCCGTCTCCGCTGTAACGATGGACACTGTAAGTGACTACAGCCTTCCTGGTATCAGGCACTTCATTCTACTGCGTCCTGAAGTGAGAGACAGGAAACAGAAAAGATAAGAAAGGGAGGACTGAACAAGTCTATATGAGTGTGTATCAGATCTGTGTGTGAGAGAACAGAAGAAAGGTGGGGGGGTAGAAAAGATAAAAATGGGAGGTAGAGTGGGACTGAACAGGCCTCTGTGAGTGTGTATCAGATCTGTGTGTGTAGGGAAGAGAAACTGAGAGGGGGGGTATAGAGAGAGAGAAGAAAAGAGAAGAGACAGAAAAAAGAGGTCACAGAAAGAGGAGGATAGAGAGAGTGGGGTAAAGAGAAAGAATGTGAGAGAGAGGGATGGGGCAATAACAAGAGATAAGGAGATATGGGGTAAAAAGAGAGGGGGGTAGAGGGTGTGGTAAAGAGAAATGGGGAGAGAGTATAGAGGGGTAAAGGGACAGAAACAGAGGGGGTTATAGAAAAAGATATAGAGAGTAAGAGAGAAGGAGATAGAGAGAGATGGAGAGAAAGAGAGAAAGTGGGGAGAGAAAGAGAGAAAGTGGAGAGAGAAAGAGTGAGTGGGGAGAGAGAAAGAGATTGGGGAGAGAGAGTGGAGATGGAGTGGGGAGAGAAAAAGAGGGGGGTAGAGAGAGAGACAGGATATAGAAAGAATGGGGAGGGAGAAATAGAGAGAGAGTGGGGAGGGAGAAATAGAGAGAGAGTGGGGAGGGAGAAA
>CM067490.1:30822505-30837689 GCA_034552555.1 Semaprochilodus insignis | reverse complement strand
TGTGTGTGTGTGTGTGTGTGTGTGTGTGTGTGTGTGTGTGTGTGTGTGTGTGTGTGCGTGTGTGTAAATGAATCATGAAATAAATATGTCTTTGTTTGCTGTGTTTTCAGAAATTGAAGCCAAGGAGGCATGTGATTGGCTGAGGGCGGCAGGATTCCCACAGTATGCCCAGCTGTATGAGGGTGAGCGTATGAGGGTGTAGTGCACATCTGAACACACACACACACACACACACACGACTTACTACACTGCTAGAAATGAGATCTTGGTAAGTACAATGATCTTATATCTCGTTGATGTATCGAATATTTTGAATTTTAAGATTTGACATCAGTAATGGGGAGATATATATATATATATATATATAACCAAATATATAATATATATATATTTTTTTTTTCCTCACTATACCAGGAGATAATTTTAGTTGTGAATAGAAATGTACTGGAAACAAGACCAATTATCTGCCAATATTTGATCTCATATTGATCAGTATTTGATATGTCTTAAAATTCTTAATTTAACATTGTTGTAACTAATTTTAAGATCCCTTAACCTCATTTTCAGGCAGTTTTTACTTGTTTTAAGTGATTTTAGTAAACCATGTTCTCACTATATCGGCAGACGTGTTGGTTGATATTGTTTGATTATATAAAAAGTTATATAATCTTAAAATTAGCTTAAAACTATATTAAAATGAGAAAAAAGATCTTTATTTCAGCATACCTGGGTATGTAGGTCATTTAGAGGGGCCTGATTAAAACAAAACCTTGGGAATCTTTTGTGTGTGTACGTTGTAACATGCCGGTTTCATGCTAAAATTAGGGTGTTATTTTTTTGGCTGATACCAATAAAATTGTAGGTTATCAATATCGGCCGATGTTAACGGCCAACTGATACATCAGTCCGACTCAACACTGCAAAAAATGAGATCTTGGTAAGTAAAATGGTCTTATATCTAGTTGATATGTCTTCAAATTCTTATTTTGAGATTGTTGTAAAGATTATTTAAATTCATTTTCAGGCAGTTTTTGCTTGTTTTAAGTGATTTTTAGTAAGATTAAGTTTCTCACTACATTAGCAGATAATTCGGCTTGTTGCAGCATGTTTTCTATATAAGTAGTGAGAATATTCAAACTCACTAAAATCAAGTACAACACCTAGAAATAAGTTAAATAATCTGAAATGAGTTTAAAACAATCCCAAAATTAGAAATATAAGTCAAGTCAACTAGATATGCCATCAGTTTAGGTGCCAATATCTCATTCTGATCTGGCAGAGTTGATTTGGCCTTAAACACAGAATCCACACAAGCTGTCATAAGGGAGGGGGAGGAGGGCGAGGGACAGTGCTGTACAGTATCCCTTTATCTCCGGTCCATACCATCACACTGGTTGCCAGATATGCGTGACCCTCTCTGCTGAGTGAGCTAGCTGGAACAGTCCAGCGGTTGCATTGACACAGCTGTGCGCTCTCAGTTGAAAGTCTGTAGGGTTTTTTCCACTCTCCGGTCCATTCTAGGGCCACGCAGAGCTATTTCCAGCCTGGAGTTTCTGTCCAAGGGGAGCAGGGGGTCATGGGAAAAAGGCTGCGCTATCGCTAGCTGGAAACTCGCTAGCTGGCCTTTCCCTCAGTCTTTCCTCAGAAGAGTCGGAAGGGCTCTCTCTCTCCCTCTGTCCTTCTCTCTATCTCTCTCTCCCCCCTCTGTGCATCCTCCCTCCACCCCTCCCTGCCTCCCTCCCTCCACGACCCGTACTTATGGCAGTTTGCGTCAGTCTTACACTTAATGCCAAGCAGACTGGGATTGCATAGCTAAACTCTCATGGGAAAACAATGAGCTGTTAGACGTCTTGAGTCATCAGACTCATACGATGAATACGATGATACCTAACGGGGCTGTGTTCTGACTCCGGACATGGATTAAGCCTGCTACTGGACAAAAACTCACTATCGTTCATGGGGGTGGGAATAACTAGCAGGCAATATTATCCCCATGTGATACTACTCTGTAGTATCAATGAATCAATTATGATTCATTATTTTGACTGCAAATTATCAATAAATTTGGATAATTTTTTACCAATTTATTAAATAATTTTAGACAAATTTAAAATAATAAAAATAATAAAATTAAATTATATTAAAATGTAATAAAATATATTTTAATAATTTATTTAAAAAAAAAAACAAAAACAAAAAAAAACGCACTTGTTTGATTGTCCAATTGTTAGGATCCCCTTTAGCGGCTATCTCAGTCATCGCTATTCTTCCGGAATCTGGTAGTGATACTATATAAGACAGTGAGTGAAATTGTGAATTTTGCTGTGTACCTTAGAACTGTGTGGGTGTGGCTAATGAACAACTTGATTGACAGCTCTCTGTTTAACACACCTAGCCTGCAAAAATGAGATCTTGGCAGGTAAATGGTCTTATATCTATCTGGCATATTTCAAATTCTTGTTTTGAGATTGTTGGAAGCTAATTTTAGGATTATTTAACCCCATTTTCAGACAGTTTTTACTTGTTTTAAGTGATTTTAGTTGCAGTGTTGTTGTTTTTTCACTATATACGCAGATAGTTTGGTTTGTTTTCAGCACGTTTCTTAGAATACATGAAATTATCTGCCAATAGAGTGAGAAAATTTGCAATAAAACAAGCAAAAAATTAGTTAAATAATCTTAAAATTACCTTATAACAATCTCAGAATGAGAATTTTAAGATTTATCTGCTAGATATAAGACCATTTTACTTACCAATAGCTCTTTTTTTGTTTTTTTTGTGTTGTTGAGTACAAATATCTATAAGTAGTCATCAGTCTGGGCAGACTTCAAGCCTGCTGCTACTATTATTCATATATATATTATTATATATATAATATATTATAATATTATATAATATTATTCATCTTGCCACATTATCCTCATGTCTTGTCTGAGTCACTACATCACTACATTTGAGGCACAGGGACATTTCACTTCCGAACTATTCCCTGACACAGCCTGGTAATCTGTGTGCCTCTTCCCTGCAGATTCCCAGTTTCCCATCGACATATCTGCTGTCAAAAAGGACCATGACTTCCTGGACAAGGATCTGGTGGAGCCCCTGTGCCGGTAAGAGAGTCGACCTTTGAGCAGAGTCTGCTTGAGGCGTGTGTGAGAGGCTGCTGCATATAATAATGAGGTCTGGGCAAGTAAAATCATCCTCTATCTGGTTGATATATCTTATATTTCTCATTTTAAGATTATTTAGCCTCATTTCCCAACTTTATAAATAAGCCAAATTTCCCTCACTATATTAGTAGATCATTAAACTTTAAGAAACGTGTTTGAAACAAGCCAAACTATCTGACAATAGAGAGAGAAAATGGCTAAAAATCACCTAAAACAAGTAAAAACAACTGGAAATCAGTTTCATATTTTAGCTGTGTGCCCCATACAGTGTGGGACAACATAAATGTCCACTTTAAATAATAACACTCACATCGTAACTTTACATTTTTCTGTTTTTAGATACTTTTATTGGCTTTATTTGATTCTAAATACATGCCAATTCCAGTATCCTCATGCATCCTTAGAGGGGTAAAGGTGTCCACATCTTGGGCAGTTAAATCCCTGCAGGGGGAATAAAATACAGACTTAGTTTATACACGTACAGAGTTTTCAGAAGGCATCCGTCCTGTACGAACGCTTGAACAGTAGTTACAAACAGTGTTAAAACTGCTTGTAATAAAACCCATTCAAACATGTGGTTCTCATCTCCACCTGTCAAATCACCTCTCACTCATTTGGATTAGGAGCTAAACCTACTTTCCGATCACTGGAGGGAGAAATGGGAAACATTTGGGAAGCCAAAAATTTGATGCAGGCTGTTTTTAGTACAGTGCTAGTTAAATCTGGCAACCTGAGTTCGCGTTCTTCCTCCTTGTGTGCTGCTACAACAGGTTTGTCATGCTCCGATTAAATCCTGCCTGTAAATACAGTATATCAGGTTAGTCAGCGGAGTCTGTGTGTGTGACTGTTACCGCCACAACTACCCTCACTGTCCATCTTATCAGCTCCACTGACCATATAGGACACTCTGTAGTTGTACAGGTCCAGACTGTAGTCCATCTGTTTCTCTGTATACTGTATTACCCTGTTCTTCAATGGTCAGGACCCCCACAGGACCACCACAGAGCAGGTATGATGTGGGTGGTGGATCATTCTCAGCACTGCAGTGACACTGACGTGGTGGTGGTGTGTTAGTGTGTGTGGTGCTGATGTGAGTGAATCAGACACAGCAGTGCTGCTGGAGTGTTTAAACACTGTGTCCACTCACTGTCCACTCTATTAGACACTCCTACCTTGCTGGTCCACCTTGTAGATGTACAGTCAGAGACGATAGCTCATCTGCTGCTGCACAGTGCAGTGTTGGTCATCCTCTAGTCCTTCATCAGTGGACACAGGACGCTGCCCACAGGACGCTGCCCACAGGACACTGCCCACAGGACGCTGTCCATGGGACGCTGCCCACAGGATGCTGTTGGCTGGATAGTTTTGGTTGATGGACGATTCTCAGTCCAGCAGTGACACTGAGGTGTCCAGCAGTGCTGTGTCTGATCCACTCACACCAGCACCACACACACTAACACACCACCACCACGTCAGTGTCACCGCAGTGCTGAGACTGATCCCTGTGAGCTGTCGCCTCACAGCAAGAAGGGTCTGGCTTTGATTCCCGGCTCGGGTGTGCAGGGTTCTGTGTGGAGTTTGCAGGTTCTCTCCGTGTCTCTGTTGGTTTCCTCTTTCAGGAGTTCTGGTTTCCTCCCACAGTCCAAATACATGCAGTCAGGTGAACTGGAGATGCTAAATTGCCACCCTAGGTGTGAGTGTGTGTCTGTGTATCTGCCAGGTGATGGGTTGGCGGCCTTCCCAATGAGCACTGGGATCTCCAGCACCCCCCATGACCCAGAAGAATAAGCAGCTTAGTAGATGAATGAATGAATTTAATGTTTCTAGCATGTATGTTAGCAGAATTGATGTTTTTTTTTTATTTATATTTTCACCCTGAAGCAGAAATGTTATCTTGCTGGACAGTTCTGTGAGCCGCTGGACATTTGTTTAAGTACATCTTTTGTTTGGCTAATTAGTTAATTGGGCTAATACAGACTTGTACTTGTGAATTAAATCGTTATTTGCTTAATTTATTAGTATTTATTCAGTATATCTTTATTTAATTTACCTGCACAGTGCGTCACATTTATGCTCGTTATTTTCTTTTTGTCGTCCGTTATTAGAATTGCCTCACTATTCAGAGGCAGAGCCTGATGGATGGCCTGTGTGACTTGTACGAATGTGAAAGTGGTCAGGAAAGCCTGTAGTGGCGACCCCACCTCTGGAGCTGTCTGACCCGTGTCCTCCATAAAGTGTGTCTGTCTCCGCTGCTTTGATCCCTAATGTTCCCCCTCTGGAGCCCACTCTGATGTCCCCTCTCGCAGGCCGGAGGGAGCCCAGGGGGGCCAGGGCCTGGCGCTAGACGTTAACAGATGGCTGTGTGTGTGTCGCGTGAGTGAGGACTTGTAGCAGGTTCAGTTTTCTTCTTTAACGACAGTAATGACAGCGCTGGTGACTTCTGAAAGCTTTACTGCCGCGGAGTACACACACCTCACGAGACCTGCAGTCTGCAGACTTTATAATGGAAACGTGACCACGTGCGGCCGCAGCGCACTGTCGCGAGCACGCTGGTTTCTCCATAATTGCAGCAGCCTGGGCCCCTGATGTTTAATAAGGCCAGGACGCAGCCATCAAGCGCAGGGCCAGGTAGGGAACATGAGCATGAAGTCGCACCGTGCATGCAGAGTTAATGGAAATGCACTGATTAAACCGGCGCGTGTGACGAGCTGCGAATGTTTGAGGGATGAGGTGTTGAAGGTGCCAGCGCCGGTTTATTAGCCACATAACGAGTATGGGCATTCTGCAGGTTTTACAGAAAGGGGTCTGCAGGGTTTAATGAAGGTTTAGCATGAACGTGCACATGTGTTTGTTTGCAAGTCAGTCATCTTCATTTAGATGCCGCTCACAGTCACAGTGGTTATGGCAGAAACACGGCACATTCCACATACCCTTCTGATCCCTCTATAGATGCTGTTTCGTAAACAGAGGTATGACTGATTCCTTAATGATGAGCAGAAAACGGTTTAACATCAAAAATGAAGTTATAATAAAATCAACATCTAGAATATCTTGTATTTGAAAAGGTAACCTGTCAAGAGATGTGTCATTTAATAAATGTTAAGAAATATTAAGATAAAACATCTTAAATTAGCTTCTGGTATTTCAGTCTGCACTGTGTAAGATTTTAGTAAATATCAACAATTCTATACTTATATGCTTCCAACAGTTTAAAGGAGCAATATGTAAGAGTTGTAGTTTAACACCTTCCAGAATTAACTAAATATTTCAGCAGAATGTGAAAAAATAACAGACCGAAATCTGTTGCTCAGAAATCTACTGAAGTTAGCATGCTAACCAGTACCACTTTGTACCTGAGGAGGCGATATGGAGACTGTTGAGGCAGCTCTCACGCAAGCAGATGAAGAAGAAGCGCACGCGCTCGCAACACATTCAAAATAGCAGCAAAACAAGAGTTAGCACTGGTGCTGCCGTCCACCGCTGGAGAGTAAAGGAATGCAGTTTGTCTTGGGCTGGAGGTGAGGGATCCAACCTGGTACTGTAGATTCCCCGAACTGACAGTAACGACTGAAGTGCCCTTGATCAAGGCACCTAACCCCCCAATTGCTCCCCGTGCACTGTGGATAGGGCTGCCCACAGCTCCGGGCAAGTGTGCTCACTAGTGTGTGTTTCACCAGCGTGTGTGTATGTGGGTGTTTCACTTCAAGACACATTCCTCTGTGTGCAGCACAAATGGCAAGAAGCGGCCCTAAAACACTCTCTACTCAGAGAATGATTGGCCTCACCTATATCCCATATTCATCTTACACATCGCTCCTTTAAATGGTAGTCTGTCAAACATGCTAAATATGGTCAAAACCAAAGAATCAACAAGCCCTAGTTACGCAGCTGTGATGTCATTTATTCATTCATCTTCTAAACTGCTAATCCTTATGGGTCATAAGGGACGCTAGAGTCTATCCCAGTGCTCACTGGGCGGAAAGCAGGAAACATCCCAGACGGGCCGCCAGTCCATCACAGGGCACATTGCTGATGATTAAAACTACAAATATGTATTAATATGAAGCATTTCACACTTGTTATTGAAACAAACAGCCAAGTTCTGTTGAAGGTGCTGAATTAAATCGAGATCGCATTTGTGTATGTGAGTAGATGAATACATATTTTATTATGGCTGGAATTTGAATTTTTATCCAATTTCTAGCAAGAAGAAGAAATATTGTATTTAAATATTTTTTATTTTTGTCATTTTGGGACTGTATAATGTGTAGACGTAGAATGCAAATTGTTTGGAAAGTCCAGTTACCATGTGTTCAATATTCTTAATGACCACAAGGGCCATAAAATAGTCCAAAAGTCCATTTGGTTTAACTTCCATTGCAGGTTAAGAAAGTTGTGAAGTATGTAGTTACGTAAGCTGAAGAAAATCTAGAGCTAGCTTCTTGCCAGCCGGTGGCTAAGATGTTGCTAAAATGAATGGGAGTCTATGGGAGGAACGAGGGATGAATAAATAACACATAGAGGAGTGCGGGTCAGTAAGGCTGTGGATTAGAGTTTGGGGATCTGCCCTGAGTGAGTACTTGCAGTTTGGTGTCTGTTAAAGGAGACTTTAGGGTCTGAATGGGGGTGAAAATGAATGGGAGTCTTTGGGAGGAACAAGGGATGGAGGGAAAAACAGACGAGTGCGGATCAGACCAACATTAAATTCATGCTCGGGCATCTGCCCTGAGATGGTGTATGTGAAACGGGGTCTGTCGGTCGAGCAGAAGGACAGTACATGGGCATGCACTTTTCTACCCCATTCATTTATAATGGGCAAAAATGTGGAATTTTAAGTTTTTAGGAAAACTGTATGTTGGATCAAAAAGCTGTGTGCAAACACACCATTCCCGATCAGATCGAACATACCAGAGCTGGAATGATGTCAATGTCTCAAACTGTGGGACTAGCTAGTGGACAAAAAATGGGAATATGAATGAGATAACAATAGTATTCCGTGTTGCACAGTCACTAATTACTCCTGAGTAGTGTGGAAAACTGACCCCTTTGCTTGTGACGGTTGTGTGTGTTGGGGGTGGACTGCACCGCTCCCGGGGTGAAGATCAGTCAGATTAGAATGTTAAAGGCCGCTTAAGGGTGACTTCAAAGAGGAGGAAGGGAAGGATCCACCCCCCCACCCCCCACCCCCCCCTTCACTGTCCGAGCACACGTTCCGAGCGGTCACTTGTCTTTCTGACCTCGTCTGAAAGAGCGCGGGACTCCAGCCAGTCCTGCACCACCCTCGTTCGTCCTTCCAGCCAATCACATTTCTGTACCTGAGTGTGGGAGGGGCTAACTGGGCTTCTAATGACTTTGAGTGTCCTGATCTCCTGCAGTATGCATCCTTCTTTTTCCTCATCCAGACCCGCACGTTTCTTCCGAGCTCTAAATTCTGGCTCCTCTTCTTCTTTCCAGGCGGCTCAACACTCTGAACAAGTGTGCCTCCATGAAACTGGACGTGGGCTTCCCCAAGAAGAGAGTGAGTTACCAGCTTTCTGTGCCTTAATGCCATAAATAAGATGCTTCCGTAATTGGGCAGTTGTATCATTCCTTAAATTTCCAGTGTGTTTATTGTCCGGTTTTATTGCACTTTAGATGGTTTAGATGGCAAATTCTGGCACTTCAGGATCATTTTTTTCCACAGTCAAGTGGCATGAGGGACTCATGTCTCGTGCATGGAGTCACGTATCCTCACTGTGGAATGAGTGTCCGAAGTAAAGGAAGTGCCACTTCTATCCACATTCCCTTGCAGCAGTGGTTCGTTTTCCAAAGCTCATGTTTGTTATCATCCTGCCAATGCACTTCAGCTTCCCCTGACAGCCAAGGGAGTGAGAGTAATCCTGAAGAATTGCTCTCCTGAACGCATCCCGACAGCGGCTGGAATTATATCCGCGCCTCTCTGGTTTGTTGGCGAATATCTGGGATTCTTCCATTGTTGTGTCTTCAGAAATGTCGCCAAATATGACTGCAGGGTGTTGTGCACATTCATCAAATGCCATTTTTTTTGTTCAGTCATTTTCTAGCGTTTTAGATACGACTGCTCTGAAGGAATGTGTCTTCGGGAACGCTTGTTTGATGATATTAGCTGGAGGTACTGGCAGGACTTCTCACAGCTGTTTCCTGTGCTGGGAGATGCCCAGGAGTTTTATCAGCCTCAGCGTTTATTAGAACCATCTGTTGTTGCCTTGTGGCAGACTGTTCAAATACATGGAGCATAATAGGTGCAGACTGGTCAGACAAACGTGGACACACTTCTAACTGGAATCTACATCTAATGAAGCAAGAGGATGGGAATACCGTGCAGGTTCTCATTATCGTAAATGAGTGGGTTCACATGCACTCAATAATCCGACAACTCCAGAAAGTCTGATTTTGTCAGTCCGCTGTGACTGAAACATACCTAATAGTACCTAATCCCTCCACCAGCTCCAATAACAGCTGGGACTGTACTGGACACGTTTCTGGATGTAGCCACATCAATGTTCAGACACTCTTACATCAAAGAATCGGTCAGTTGGTCCAGATTTGGTGGATGCCTTCCCTGGTGTTGTGCCCCTTGTTCCAGGTAGTTCCCACAGACTTCCAAGAGGATCCAAATCTGGGGGCCAGTCCAGGTGTGTGAATACTCCTGAATGTTTATCAGGCCAATCAGTCACATCTGCAGCCCTGTGAACGCCAGAACTGTCATCTTGGAATACAGGGATAGGAATGTTATGTTCCTCGGTAAGATGATAAAGGGGAAACCTGCGTGTCCAGCAGCTCAGTGTAGACACTGTGGATCACATCTACTGTCACCTCAACCAAAGACCCCATTTCCACATAACTAAACACCCCCAGAACATCACAGAGCAGGCTCGGTTTCGGTCCTGGGAGGTTATGTAGTCATAAAGGTGAATAATTTAAATCCTTCATTTTATCAAGCAAGTTGCTGGTTTGAGCGCCGCTTCCGAAGATGCGTTGTGTCTCCATTCCGCAGCTGCTGTGTTAAGCGCTGCATGTTTATTTACAGTATTTCCGGAACTTTCACACATGTGCAGACTGGGAAAGCCGAAGGAAACCGGAGAACAGAGTAACCCATATATATATATATATATATATATATATATATATGCACTGAGCAATATGACTTCTGAGCTAAAATCCAGGTCTCTTTATCGGATTTCCGGGTCTTAGTCCAATCTAGGAAATCGGACTATGCTGTTTACGTGACCATTTGAGTAATCAGATAACTGCAGAAGTCCGAATATGATTGGGTTATTGAAGGCATGCAAACACACTCAGTGGTTTAGATATATGCATGATTGAGCACACACAATTCCCAGCTTTTCTTTGAAGCTTTCCTTGGAGCGTCAGTAAAACCCGTCGGCACGTCCACTCCACCCTTCAGGTGTCTCAAAACTCATACCCCCACAGTAGATAAATCTTAAGATGCATATCCCAGATACTAGTTTCAGCTACTGAACATTAACCGTGAAGTTTATGGGGTTAACCCCTGATGCGCTTGTCTCTTTCAGAGCGAGGACTCGGATGAGGACGACCTGCTGGCCATCAGCAACAGATGGACGTTTGAGCGGAGCAGTCGCCGCTGGTCTCGCCTGCAGGACATCGACCTAATCCTGGGGGGAGCAGATGGGCGGAGCCCCTCGCAGGGTCCCGGTCTGCGGACAACAGTGAGCAGCGAGAGCGTTCTGACCGACCTGAGCGAGCCAGAGATCTGCTCCCTGCACAGTGAGGACTCTCTGTCCATCATGCCGGACTCCGCCTCCCTCTCCCACCTGAGCATGCCCCGAGACCTGCCTCACTACGGCTCACTTCCTGCCAAAAGCGGGCGGCGTGGGCGCACGCGTGCCAAGGACTTTCTGCGGCGGATGGAGACGCTTGGGCGCTCGTGGGGGCCCTCGCTAGGGCGTCCAGATCGCCGCTCGATAGCTATTAGTGGGCCAGTCCTGCAGAGTCAGCCGGAGGCCCTCAAAACGCTGCGCTGCGTCCCAATAGTCAACGGAGAGCAGTTAAGTATTGAAAAGTCCCCCACTGCTGGCAATTGCTCAACCATGCTTGCTAGCAGTGAGGAGACTAGCCAATCAGAGACCAGTGGCAGCACTGGGACCGACCTGAAGGAGCGTGTGCCCAAACTCCACAGTGCCAGCAAGCGGGCGGGGGTGTACCTGGAAGATCTGGATGTGCTCTCCGGAGTCCCACAGAGGAGGAGACCTATAGAGCATAGTCGGAGGAACGAATTTCGCTCTTATGAGGACCTGGTGGTGCACATCCCAAAGGACCACAAGCCCGGCACTTTCCCCAAGGCGCTGTCCATTGAGAGCCTGGCCCCCGCAAGCGGAGACACTGGGAACTGGAGAGTCCAGGGGCCAGAGCGGCTGCAGCAGCCACGTACCGGGAAGGCCACAGGCCAGAGGGAGCATCGGCCCGTGACTCGCTGCTGCCCACGGGGCAGCCGGATTAGCGTGTACGACAATGTGCCAGGTTCGCACCTGTATGCCAGCACTGGAGACCTGATGGACCTCGAGAAGGAGGATCTCTTCCCGCACTTGGACGACATTCTGCAACATGTGAACGGCCTGCAGCAGATCGTGGATCACTGGTCCAAGAATGTCCTGCCTGAGGGTGAATGCGAGGGTGATGGTGGGATGACAGATGCTCAATCGTCTAGTCAGATTACGCTAGATTTCGAAGGGACCTCAGTGACCACACCCAGTGACGGAGACAGGGATGGCGTGTCTCTGAACGATACAGACACTTCTAGCACCAGAGAGCGGCGGGATTCAGGAGTGGGGGCATCACTGACACGACCTCGGTAAGAACTTGCGCCTCAGAACCATCCAGTCCAGTTCTATGGAGAGACAGTCTCCTGCAAAGGCCTTTTTAACACTGTACAGTCATACCGTAGGCATTGCTATCTGGACAATCCATCTCTGGCCCAGTTACCTTGGCACCTTTAGATTAATGTGCTTAGTGTAGATGGGGTAGGTAGGTATCCAGGGTTTGGTCCAGACCGGTGCACTATGGCTATGGTAACCATCTGGTCCAGACCGGTGCACCATGGCTATGGTTACCATAGCTGTGGTAACCATCTGGTCCAGACCGGTGCACCATGGCTATGGTAACCATGGCTATGGTAACTATCTGGTCCAGACCGGTGCACCATGGCTATGGTAACCATGGCTGTGGTAACCATCTGGTCCAGACCGGTGCACCATGGCTATGGTAACCATCTGGTTCAGCACCATCTGCAGGAACTGTGTGAGGATATTCAAGCTGCATGGGATGGATTATCACAGGACACCATTAGGAACCTCTACAGCTCCATGACGAGACATCTGGCATGTTGGGTTAGCAAACACGGTGGCCCGATGCCATACTGAGAGACAGACTTCTGTATGTGTAGCTCAGTATATATTGATCATATCAGTCTAAATTGATCATCAGTTATTGATCCTGGTGACCTTTATCTTCCTTCCCAACACACCTGCAATCCCACACCTCCTTCTGGGTGCAGCTGTTACTTTGATGATGAGTGTACATTCTGTTTGTATAACAATAACAAAAGTAGTTTTTAAGTAGAAGTAGTAATCCTGTCGCTCTTATCATGAGGCACAACACCGCTGATGCCTAATTTAAAAGTAAAAGTCATTGGTTTCCAAATCCGATCTGGATATAAACAATTGTGGTTGACAATACGTTAGGTTACATCACCATCCATATCCATAATGCAGTCATATTATTAAAATCAGCTATAAGGTAATGAATATTCATGTCTTGTTTTTATGACCTCAGCCTCAGGTGGCCCAGCTTCAGGATGTCCAATCGCCTCAGCCAATCAGGAGCCTCGTTACAAATCTCCAGCCAGTCGGCAGGCCAGCTCAGCCTGTTGCAGAAGTTCTCGTTGCTGCGCTTAACGGCCATCATGGAGAAATATTCCATGTCCAACAAACATGGCTGGACCTGGTGAGTGATGTTTAAAGGCCAGTGCAGAAGTGTCTGCAGTAGCTCATGTGTGAATACAGGATGACGTCGGATCACTGTCAAAACTAGGGGGCGCAAAAACACAGGGTGAAAACATACACCTGCAGGTTTCAACATTCCGCGTGTGTAAACGTCCCACTCGTGGGCGCAGCTGTGAAACCTGCGAGCACGAAAAGAAGNGTTCTGTCAGCGAATGCTATTGGCTGATGGCACCTGGTATCGTGACTGACCGCCACTACGAAACGCCTCCTCCAGAACTACAAAGATGGCGGACGAAGAGGAACGCCGGCAGCTGAGATAAATTAAAAACCAATTGCTGGTGTATCTAATTTAGAGTTAGCAACGGAATATCGGCAACCCGTACTGTGTGACAGGACTGTGTTACAGAATGTATGGACAGTGATGTGTGTTAATGTCTACAATAAATTTGTTATTTACAACAAAGTCTAGTTGATTGATTTGTCTCTTAAACTATGAAGCTTCGTAGCAGTAAGCTAACCTAGTTAGGGGTAACGTTAAGTCCTTAACTCTAACGTCAGCTAGCGAGGACAGGTCACACACACAAACAGTATTTTTTACAATATTATATCATCTGAATGTCTGATTTGATGTACGACCTGCTTCAGCATACTGATGATGCGCCTCGCTGCATTCTGTAACTGCCTCTGTTGTAAGTTGATGGAAACAGGCAAGTGGGCAGGAATGAACGCGTGATCATAAAAAGTGTTAAGCTTCACAATTAAATCAGTAAATTAGATAAACCAGCGATTGGTTTTAATTAATCTCAGCTGTCGGCGTTCCTCTCCGTCCTCCATCTTTGTTGTTCTGGAGAACGCGTTTCGTAGTGGGCAGTCAGTCACGATACCAGGTGCCATCAACCCATAGCATTCGCTGACAGAACCGGCCCATGTTCCCGCCCCCAAAACCACCCCCTTCAAGACTCGAGCGCAAAAACTCCTCTGGAGCGCAGAGAGCAGCCGACGGTAACGCACTTTGCGTGCAAGGAAAAGCACATCCGGAAATGGGAAAAAAAAACAGACCGCGTGAGCGATATTATGAAATACGTGTATGCAAATCTTCTTTTCGTGCTCACAGGTTTCACATTTGCCCTCACGAGTGGGACGTTTACACACGCGGAATGTTAAAACCTGCAGGTGTACGTTTTTCACCCTGTGTTTTTGCACCCCCTAGTTTTGACAGTGATCTGACGCCATCCTACAGCCCTCTACACCGTATCCAGGCATTTGAAGGGATTCATGTTCATCACTCCCATCATACAGAGGACATACTGGTGTACGGTACACACTGAGCACCTCCTAAATCAGCCGGGGAAGGGAAAGTGCTCGAGTGGGAGGTTGTCAGGTGTCTGCTTGAGCAGGCATGTTTTTGTGGGAGTGTGCCGGTCTGTTGAAGGTTGAGCACTCCTCTTATCCAACCTGAGTGCTCTATCAGTGTCTACCATCACAGCAGCTAGGAACAGCTACAGTGCGCGCTCGGTGTACTGATCATGTGTGGCACAGAACAGTGAAAGACGGTGGGTGTATTTAGCTCTTTGTGGGGACCCACAAATCATCCCCAGAATAAAGAATACCATTTGACCAGGTGTTAGCTTAAATCTGCATAGGCTGAGACTAAACCCTACTAAATGGCTATTTTTGATCTGTTGCTGCTCCAAGTCCCAGGCAGAGCTCAAGAAGGCTTCTGACGGTTTATTACACTGTTGTTGTTAGCATAGCTAGATGCTGCTTCCTACTTGCATTAGCCACCTGTCACAGGATCCTACTACAAGGCACTGACTTTGTGAGAGCGTGATAGCTAGCTTTACACCTTAACTGTTGGAATAAATAGATATGTGAGCTCACAATAAGGCACACACAAACTTTCATCACCATGTCCAAAATATGCCCATGCCAGAGTCAGAAGCACAGGCTGACAGATAGTTAGCTAGCTATGGGTTATGGATATAACATTCAGGACCACCACAGAGCAGGTAT
>CM067490.1:30807057-30822005 GCA_034552555.1 Semaprochilodus insignis | reverse complement strand
TTTATTTATTTTTTATAATTTTTTTTATAACCTTTATTTATTTTTTATAATTGTACTTTAACGTTGTGGGCACCAAAGCTATACGTTTTCACAACGCTGAAACAGGAACCTTTACAGGGAAGAGAAAAGGCGTTCTTCACATTCACTGAAGTGATTTTGCAGCATTTTTGTCTGTCCTGTTGATGTGAAATGCTCACGGAATGTGAAGGGAAGCTGGCTTTTTCAAATGGTATACAACACTGCTAAACTTTCTGAAGATGTTACGGTGAAGGAACACTTCCTGGAGAGCTCAAGACGTGCTGTGTTTGCCTCTGTGTTCTACACCCTACTTCATTCCTTTGTTTGAAATGCTGTGGGCTTTGTGAAGAAAGAGCCTTTCAGGTACTGCAAGGCTGCAAGTATCCAGGCCCCAGTGCAACCTCACACCCACACATGTGTTCCCTGACTGCTATAGGCTCGGTCTTACCTCCGTCTGAGCCATAATGGACACTGGCTTTCCATCGTCAGGAGCAGGTAAACACAGGGCCTCTTCTTCATTAGAAGAAATAACCGCCCTCGGAGCTGATGGAGCGTCTCCCTCATGGTAGACTCGTTTGAGTTGTGGGGAGTGGCTCATTAGATTATGAAACAGGAATAATTTCCTCATTCCCCGAAACGGCCTGTCCCGTCCCCCTCGTGGGACCTGGGCGGTTATGCAAGCCCGCTCCGATCGCGCTCTGAATGGGGTTTCGTTTGCCATGCAGAGCTTGTTTACCGCTCGTTTCATTGTTTGTAATTAGCGAGCTGTAAAATGGAGTTCACACAGAAGCGTCCCTGAAGACAACCACAG
Organism: Semaprochilodus insignis; assembly: GCA_034552555.1. Lineage (NCBI taxonomy): Eukaryota > Metazoa > Chordata > Actinopteri > Characiformes > Prochilodontidae > Semaprochilodus > Semaprochilodus insignis. The sequence goes on along the minus strand of CM067490.1, from coordinate 30,821,176 downwards.
GACTGGAACGAGAGAGAGAGGGAGAGAGAGGAGAGAGAGAGAGAGAGAGAGGAAAAGAAAGAGAGAGAGATAGAGAGAGAGGAAAAGAAAGAGAGAGAGATAGAAAGAGAGAGAGAAAGAGAGAGGAGAGAGAGAGAGATAGAGAGAGAGGAAAAGAAAGGGAAGAGGAAGAGAGAGAAAGAGAGAGAGAGAGAGAGGGAGAGAGAGAGGAGAGAGCAGAGAGAGAGAGAGGAGAGAGAGAGACAGAGAGGAAGAGAGAGAGGCGTCTGCATCGCTAGATTAAACTCTCCTGTGTCAAAGGCGATCAGCAGTAATGAAGAGAGATGCTGTGCGGTGAATCACCTTAAAGAGACATCAGAGCAGGACTCTGTATATGTTCCGAAGCCGGTCCGTCGCAGTCGAGCTGTCCTGCTCATTCTGTTTATCCTCGGCCTCATGCAGCGAGGGTGATGTCTTTCCTCTCTGTAATGTCTTCTTTGATCATTAAGCTCTCTATTTAAACTCTACCTTAAGGCCTATTCTAATGAGTCATTTAAAATCGACTCCTCTGTTTCAGCTCTGTTCTATCAAAATCTCCTGTGTAAAATTGACCACAGATAATGAGAACTGCTGCTGTAATACGTCCGCTGTAGTTCTTCCTGGAGTCACTGCGGTCACTGTAATTATGTATTGCAGTTTCCTTTTGAAATTGAAATGTGTTGCGTTTGGCTTCTGATCAAAGACATTTGATAATACACTCATTATCGAGAGAATAACTGCACAAATATCTGCATCCAGAAGGAATCAACCTACAGGAGTGAAACTTGGTGTGTAGGTTTAACATGGGTGAGACATACTAACAATTCAAGTTTCACACTCGGCTGCGCATGTGACGTAAGGAAGGACGGATCTTATCTCTGTACCTGACTGACCCAACAGCCACGACTACAGACATTGAGCGAGCAGTGATGTCCTCCTGTTGTCCATCCTGTTAGTGCAGCACCATTGGCAGACGGCTGCACCACGCAGGACTACATGTACACAGACCGTTACCACGACTGTCCTTAACACCACGTCACCGTCACCAAAGACTGCAATGGTGTCGTGCCAGACTGTCATGGAGTGACTCAGAACGGCAGCGGGTCATCTTCAGTGACGAGTCCCGCTTTTGTCTTGGTGGAGACGACCAACGAATCCGTGTGTGGAGGCACCGTGGTCAGCACCAAGATGAACGGTTTGTTGTCACGCTCCACACGTCCAGAAGGCCTGGTGTCACTCCACCTCCACCCCTACCGCACCATCTGCAGGAACTGTGTGAGGATATTCAAGCTGCATGGGATGGATTATCACAGGACACCATTAGGAACCTCTACAGCTCCATGCCGAGACGTCTGGCGTGTTGGGTTAGCAAACACGGCGGCCCGACGCCATACTGAGAAACAGACTTCTGTATGTGTAGCTCAATAAATATTGTCCAGAGTGATGGAAGTGCTGGGAATCAGGAAGAGGGCCAAAGAGTTGTGAACCGTGACTTGACAGAGTGATTAGAGTGAAACATGACAGAGTTTGGAGGTTGAGATGATGTATCTCCATCTCTCCTGCTTCGGTATATGAAAGATATGTCACCAGTGTGTCTACGTAATTACTGACACCTACGTCATTACCACAGCAATCAATCCAGATAGACTGGTGATGTCTGGACACAGAAATCTGATCACTTGTAAATAACAGCATGGACAGTCATCTCTAAAGATCTAACCAGATAAACTAATCCAATTTACCTGTAGTCTGAGCACAGCCTCTGTGTTAATGAGTTTTGAGCTATGGTTCATTTGTGCTTATCTTGCCTGTGTTTTGACCCCCTGCCTGTTGTCCGGATGTTGAGCGCTGGAACGACCCAAATAATGGAATTACCACTCTGCGCCTGCAACCTGCCTCAAATCCCTCAGTACAACTAACACGGTAGCTAATTAGGATAATGCTAACTCTGTTACAGGTTATGGCGCAGCGGGTAGCACTGTCGCCTCACAGCCGGCAGGGTCTGGGTTAGATTCCCGGCTGGGGTGTCCGGGGTCCTTTCTGTGTAGAGTGCGCTTGTTCTCCCTGTGTCTGTGTGTGTGAGTTTCCTCTCACAGTCCAAAGACATGCAGTCAGGTGAACTGGAGATGCTAACTTGCCCCACCCCAGGTGTCAATGTGTATGTCGGTGTATCTGCCCTGGCGTGTGTATTCCTGCCTTGCGCCCTTCGGGCACTGTCTTTGGAGGCCTGTCCCCAGAAGTGTACCCGTTTTTAATTGCGGGTTGAAAATGCAGCTGAGCAGACCGACACCTTGTGATGTTCTTGTCTTGGCCAACAGAGGGGGCTGTCTGCTAAACACTTCTACCACTTGTTTGCCTACTTTTATGGAACACACAACACCACAAACACCACCGAATCTTTAGCTGTAAATGAACTCTTATTGACCTTTACCAGAGTTTATCACACTACAACAGTTACCGATGTGACAATACACAAAACTGCAAGTGTCCCCACTTTTCACTTTTTTAGCCAAAAGCATTGCTTATTTTAATGATATTGACCACCAAACTGGAAATGTCCCCAGATGTAATTTTAGGAAGTGCAGCCCATTTCATATCAGCCAATACATCAACTATAACTAGCAAGAAAGGTACATAATTAGCCCAATTAGATGCCTGAGAGCGGCATAAAAAGGCCCTTCAGTGGTGGATCACAGTTATTAAATAGGTTCTCTCATGAAGGAGGAAAATGAACTACGTTCTCTGCTTTATAGATCCACAGTGTACAGTAACAGAATGTAACTCATTTCTTATCAGCCGCCCTCTACCGCAGTAATCAGTGGTCAGTTTCTGAGTCCCTGCTGTCCCTGCTGACCAACAGTTCTGAACACAGCAGTGACAGTGACATTGTGGTGGCATGGTACAAGTGTATCTGGCACAGCAATAGTGCAGCAGTAGTGTGCATGTGTGTGTATATATATGTACAGAACAGCTGCCCCCAGGAGGTGTGGGATTGCAGGTGTGTTGGGAAGGAAGATAAAGGTCACCAGGATCAATAACTGATGATAAATTTAGACTGATATGATCAATATTTATTGAGCTACACATACAGAAGTCTGTCTCTCAGTATGGCGTCGGGCCGCCGTGTTTGCTAACCCAACACGCCAGACGTCTCGGCATGGAGCTGTAGAGGTTCCTAATGGTGTCCTGTGATAATCCATCCCATGCAGCTTGAATATCCTCACACAGTTCCTGCAGATGGTGCGGTAGGGGTGGAGGTGGAGTGACACCAGGCCTTCTGGATGTGTGATGCGTGACAACAAACTGTTCATCTTGGCGCTGACCACGGTGCCTCCACACACGGATTCGTTGGTCGTCTCCACCAGGACAAAAGCGGGACTCGTCACTGAAGATGACCCGCTGCCATTCTGAGTCACTCCATGACAGTCTGGCACGACACCATTGCAGTCTTTGGTGACAGTGACGTGGTGTTAAGGACAGTCGTCGTAACGTTCTGCGTGAACAGGATGACTCATGGAGGACATCACTGCTCGCTGAATGTCCTCAATCGTGGCTGTTGGGTCAGTCAGGTACAGAATAAGGGCTGTGTGTGCCAATGTCACATGTGCCAAGTGTGAAACTTGAATCATAAGCATGTCAAACCTACCCATCAAATTTAATTCCTGAGAGTTGATGAGTGTATACAGCATATATTCACACAGCGTACTCAGCCGATAGTGGTTATGGGGTTTTCTAATGAAAAGGTCAGCGAGCTTCATTCAGAGTCTTTATACTTAGTATTTCATTTAGTACTTAAAGGATTAACACTCACCTCACACATTACCCCGCACACGCGTCTGTTAAACTCCACAGCCGCTTTAGACTGTGTGCTAGTTTGCTGTAGCTCCTCTCTCTCCATCTCCTGCACGTTTGCTGTCTCCCCCAGAGGCAGTGGGCATGTGTGTTGCCCACAGCGTTTGTTTAAGGGGGTGTGAAGCGTGGGGGCGTCAGGCGAAGCCGTGCACCGCCATGCAAGTGGTTTGCTATAGGTCTAGTCGAGATGCTGCAGTACAGAGCACCAAAAGCCTCAGAATAGGCTGGTTACCTGATTCAGTTTGGTGTTACTGCGGTTTATGTGGTGGGCGGCAGGGGATAATATAACATCACGATACAGGTTGGACAGAATGCCAAGAGGTGCCACCGCCACGCTAAAACAGGCTCTGTATATCTGAGTGCATAGAGCTACAACCGGTTGATGTTTTCAGGTTCTCTGTAATTGCTTCAAATTTGTCAAATGTGACACATGATCATGATGATGATAACAATAACACACAGTTATATGTCTCACCCAGTAGCATAATTAGGTTTGATCTCATATGGGGTTTCCCGTGCTTATTGACAGCTAGCATGATGCTAATGGTTGGTTAGCAAAGGTTGAAGCCTGTCTCTGAGTAATAGGCCGTCCGCTCTAAATTACGGACAGCCTGATCTCAGCCCCTTTGAACACCTTTGGAGTTAACTGCAACACTGATGCGAACTGTGCATTCCTACCTCACAGATGCTCTTTTGACTAAATGGGCACCAAAAAGTCTTTTCTGAAGAGTGGCCGGTGCTACAGCCACAAAGGAGGGGGCAATTCCATATTAATACCCATAGTTTTGGAACGGGATGTGCAACAACCTTATATAAGTGTGATGATTAGGTGTCCACACACGATTGGCAAGATCGGACAGCACGGTGGTGCAGTAGGTAGTGTGCTTTGTGAGGTAGAGAAAGAGATGTCTGATTGGTTTGTGAAGCAGGAGATATGGGTTCTTTGGATGGGTCAGTGGCATGCAGACAAAGCTTTCACATAGCATGGGACAGCATGAAGCTCCACGGTGGGTCAACCTGTCTGAAATGTAGCCATGAGGTGGAACCCAGTCAAGGCAGATGAAGCAACAGCAGCCGACCACACAGCATGGGCAGTTGTTCATCTTTAGACCACACAGGATGGGCAGTTGTGCTCATCAGACCGCACAGGATGGGCAGTAGTTCTGCGTCAGACCACACAGGATGGGCAGTTGTTCCACTCAGACCACACAGGATGGGCAGTTGTGCTCATCAGACCACACAGGATGGGCAGTAGTTCTGCGTCAGACCACACGGGATGGGCAGTTGTCCTCCTCAGACCACATAGGATGGGCAGTAGTTCTGTGTCAGACCACACAGGATGGGCAGTTGTCCTCCTCAGACCACACAGGATGGGCAATAGTTCTGCGTCAGACCACACAGGATGGGCAGTAGTTCTGCGTCAGACCACACAGGATGGGCAGTTGTCCAGTCCGGGCAAAGAAACACACAGACAGTTCTGTTAGAAGAACCGGGAACAGTTCTACAGCTGACTACTCTTCATTAAGCCAATGTTCTCTTGTGAGTATGTGATGTAAATCATATCTTTTTCTCACCCCAGGTCACCTGCCTTCAGGACTTCTTCGGCGAGGAGGATATCTTCATTGCATGTGGACCTGAGAAGTTCCGCTACCAGGACGACTTCCTGCTGGACGAGAGCGGTGAGGGGCATTTTGCTTGTTTTTCGATCATTTCTGTGGCAGTTAATGGCTCCTTTGTTAATGAAAGCACACCTGAGCCTTTCCCGCCGTTCTTTCTGGCTTCATTTCAAACAAAACAGAAGTCCTTCCACTTCAAGCATACTTAGGACTCATCAGCATGGGCTGCGTGTGGGTTAAAGCCTCCCTCTGCCCACATCTGATCTCTTTGTCCCCTCTTTTCTTTTTTCCCCTCGGCTTGTTCCTGCCCTCCTCTGCGCCCACAGCATCACTTTCAGCAAGAGAATGGAAACCTTGTTTAATTAGTTCCCGGCTCCGTGTCATGTGTTGTGCTCATGTGTATGTCCATTAACTCAGCCTTCATCTCAACCCACATATGCTGCGTGACATAAAGCTGAGGCTTCCTTCTCTGATTAGACTCCCCGTCAGCTCCAGCTCCAGTGACTCTACTGCCACTCTCCTTTCTTCTGTTCTTCTTTGACGGGTCAGGAAATGAGCAGCTGCATGTGGTCCTGGCACACGTCCCACAGTGAACCCCACACAAGCTCTGTCTCTGTGTGTGTGCGCGAGTGCAGAGACAAAGCCAGGCTGCCGCTTCAGCTCCACCCTGCTGCACTGATGGGAACGCACGGATGAGCAGCTGTCCCAGTTTGTGGAAGTGTGTACGGAGTTAGGGCCTTCTTGATAAGCAAACTTTCACTGTTGTCCTCGCACAACGTCACAGCAAGGTGCATTCAGCCTAAGGCTTAAACTATTTGTCTAAAAATCATGGCACATCACTTCTCCAATATTAGTTTGACCCAGGCCTGGTTCACACTTCATATTCCGAATTCTCATAGTCTCCTACTGCTGCCCATCCTGTGCAGTCTGATGCTGTTGCTACATCTGCTCTGACTGGGAGCCACTGCTTGCCTTTAACCACCACGGAGCTCCTGGCTGTCCTGCACTGTGGACTTGGCCTGCGTCCTGCTGACCCATCCGATGATCCAACTACTTAATTACAGACTAATCAGACATTTATTCCTCTACCTTACAAACACTGAACGCTCCTTTCCTTTGCTTGTCCTGCTATCTGGTGTTGACCCGAGGAGGTCGGGTTCCCCTTTTGAGTCTTGGTTCCTCTCGAGGTTTCTTCCTTTTGAACTGAGGGGGTTGCTGTTTCATTTTTCCCTCTAATGGTTTGCATATTTATTTATTGCATTTATTCCCAGTATAATACACAAGATCTGTATAGAAACGAGCAGCAGTGCACCCTGCTAATGCTGTTTAGACGCAGTATTCACTGTTTACAAGTGAGATACAAACAAATATCTCTCCGTTCTTGCTAGTATTAGCTCTAAAGTTAAGATAAAATGTTTCACTGGATGCATTCGACTTGTCATTTAAAAAAGCTCTTTAGCATGAGTCAGCACCCAACGGTCCGATAAAACAGCCGGCTCATATTAGCGAATGACTCCTCGCGACACTGCAGTGATTAGAAGTTCTGTTTAGCAGCCTGCACCATTTGAACCACTGCGAGCCATTTTGCTCCTCAACGTCTTTGTCATTTCAAATATCCTGCCTTCTTATAGCTGTGCCCAGTTCTGTTCAGGGTAGTGCCAAGTACCCATCTCTCCTCCGCTTTCTTTCATCTCTGTCCCGCCTTCCGGCTACGCCGCTCTTCCGCTCCCCTCTCTACCTCAGTGTCTCTCTCTTCATCCCAAAGGCTATTTCATAATTGTTCCTCATTTTTCTGAGCTTAGCAGCTTCAAAGTTGAGTAGCCACACTCTCTGCACCCTCTGTCTGTCTGCCCTCTCCGCACTCTAGTGGATACAGTACCGGCGGGATCATCACAGCAGAGCTTTCAGAAAGCTGCTTGAATAGGACGGATGTTCATTGTCCTGTCCTCACCTTTCTTCACCTCCAGTCCTCCACTATCCCACAGTCCTCTTCAGCTTGACAAAGTAAAACAAAAGAGTACGCGCTGCACAATGCACGCTTAATCGAATCAGGAGAGTACATTGTGGTTACTCAACCATCCAGGCTTCCACCCTGACGCCTGCCACAACTCTGTTTCAGTCACTTTTCATAACTGTCAGATGGTTTATCACGGCGAGTTAGGAAAATAGAGGAAGTCAATCATAAGGGGTAAGTTAATTAAAAAGGCATTAGCATGGGGCCACGTGCACGGCTAATGAGCTCTGATGATCAGGAACGCGTGGAACATATGAAGCATGCCGACAGCAAGACTGATGAAGCCAAACTGGCAGCTTGCAAAGACTATTATTTCCCTATAGGAGTCTTATTTATTACTGGCCACACAACAAGCGCTTATAGCATGCTGGCGCTCGCGTGTTATTACATTTTTGCCCACTGGACTGTCTGAAGTTATGAAATTATTATTTACCTTAAGGAAGCAAAGCACGCCATGGCAGCGCTGTAGTGGTGCGTGGACAGGAAGCTACACAATATATTGCCAAAAGTATTCGCTCGTCTGCCTGCGCACGCATATGAACTTGAGTGACATCCCGTTAATAATAATAATAATAATAATAATAATAATACTATTTACACTTTATTCTTGTATAGCGCTTTTCACAAACCCAAAGTCGCTTACAATTGTTGGTCGAGATAGAAATGCATAAGTGTCATACGACAAAAAAAACAAAGAAACAGAGCATTGATAACAACAAAGACATACAAATAGACAATAGACAACATGAGCATGATGATTTTAGAGAGCTGTGTTAGTCTTGGTGCAGGTTGTAAGCGAGAGTGAAGAGATGTGTTTTAAGATTAGATTTAAATACAGAGAGTGAACCGGACTGCTTGACCAGGGGTGGGAGAGAATTCCAGAGTCGGGGAGCAAGTCTGGAAAATGCTTGGTCACCAAAGCCATGCAGGTTGGATGGAGGAATTGTAAGTAGCCCAGCTGTAGAAGAGCTGAGAGAGTGAGAGGGTTTGTAGGGAAGAAGAAGGTCAGACAGGTAAGAAGGAGCGAGGTTGTTCAGAGCTTTGTAGGTGAGCAGGAGGACTTTGAATTGTATGCGGTATTTTACAGGAAGCCAGTGAAGATGCTGGAGAACGGGGGTAATATGGTCATGTGAGCGGGTGCGCTTGAGGAGACGGGCAGCAGCGTTTTGGACCATCTGGAGTTTGGAAATGGAGGAAGAGCTGATACCAGATAGAAGGAAGTTGCAGTAGTCCAAACGGCTGGAGATGAAAGCATGAATAAGGGTTTCTGCAGCAGACTGAGAGAGAGACGGTCTGATTTTGGCGATGTTGCGCAGGTGGAAAAAAAGAAGTTTTCTTAATTAATTCTTAATCCATAGGGTGTAATATGATGTCGGCCCACCCTTTACAGCTATAACAGCTTCAGCTCCTCTGGGAAGGCTTTCCACAAGGTTTAGGAATGTGTTTATGGGAATTTCTGACCATTCTTCCAGAAGCACATTTGTGAGGTCAGACCCTGATGTTGGACGAGAAGGCCTGGCTCGCTCTCCGCTCTAATTCATCCCAAAGGTGTTCTATCGGGTTGAGGTCAGGACTCTGTGCAGGCCAGTCCTGTTCTTCCACACCAAACTCCCTCATCCATGTCTTTATGGACCTTGCTTTGTGCACTGGTGTGCAGTCATGTTGGAACAGGAAGGGGCCGTCCCCAAACTGTTCCCACGAAATGGGAGAATGAAATGGTCCAGAGTCTCTTGGTCTGCTGAAGCATTAAGAGTTCCTCTCACTGGAACTAAGGGGCCGACCCCAACTCCTGAACAACACCCCCACACCATAATCCCCCCTCCACCAAACTTTACACTCGGCACAATGCAGTCAGACCTGTACTGTTCTCCTGGCAACCGTCAAACCCAGACTCGCAAAATTTCACGACTGGACTTGTTGCACAGGTGGCATCCTATCACTCAACTCCTGAGAGCGACCCATTCTCTCACTAATGTCTGTAGGAGCAGTCTGCATGTCTAGGTGCTTGGTTTTATACACCTGTGGCCATGGAAGTGATTGGAACACCTGAATTCAATTATTTTGATGGCTGTGTGAATACTTTTCACAATATAGTGTATGCTGGGCATCCATGTAAAACAGCATTTACCCTGATACGGTCTACAGCAGCTTGCAAAAGTCAGAGACCACCCTTTGTGTTTTTAATTTGCAGTCTAAATGGCCATTTAATCACAGCTGCAGCAGTCGTATAACAGCTATCGCAGCTATCGCAGCCTCTACTCTTCTGGGAATGCTTTCCACAAGATTGTGGAGCATGTCTGTGGGAATTTGTGCCCAATCAGTCAAAAACACATTTGCGAGGTCATGCACGGCTTGCAATCGATGTTTCAATTCATCCCAACTGTGTTTAATGGGTCTGAGGTCAGGACTCTGTTCGGGCCACTGGAGTTCCTCCACACCAAACTCTTCAAACCATGTATGTATGGAGCTGGAACAGGAGTAGGCCTTCCCCATGTTCCGACATAGTTGGGAACGTATAGTCATCTAAAATGGCTTTGTATGCTGCATCAGTAACTTAAGTTCTCCTGATGTCTGCCAGATCCAGGTTGGTCCATAAGACTGCATCAGATTAGGTACTGTGGTTCATCACTCCAGAGAGCAGGTATCCACTGCTCCATAGTCCAGTGGTGCTGCTTTATACCACTTTACTTGGTGCTTGAAGTTGTGCATAGTGATCTTAGGCTTGTGTGCAGCTGCTTGGCCATGAAAACCCATTTCATGAAGCTTCTGATTCCAGTGAAGTTGATGTTGCTCCTAAAAGCTTCTATTTCACAATAACAGCACTTTCAATGAGTTCAAACACAATTTGGAGTGGTGTCCTCATACCTTTGGACATATACTCTGACATACCAAAAGTCATGTGATATCAGTATGTAAGGTAATTATGAAGGTGTGTTCCCTCAGGGGACGGCCACACCTGTATAAGCTGTGAGGTGTTATCTTGTGAGTGAGGTTGAACACTGGCCAGCGGGTGCCAGGCGGATGGGACATTCCATTTCCGAAGTTGTGTAGGCATTTAACATTCCTCGATCCACAGTGTCACGTGTGTACCAGGAATATGTCTTAGAAAGCATTACCACCCACAGTGGTACCAACAGACAGTTGCTAACTGGACCCTAGAGGACTGACAACATGTGGTGTTACCTGATGAATCACGGTACCAGTTATTTTTGGGCTGATGGTGGGGTTCGTGTGTGGTGCAGACCTCATGAAGCCATGGACCCCAGCTGTCAACAAGGCACTGTGCAGGCTTTTGATGGTTGCATACTGGTGTGTGGTGTGTTCTCATAGCATGGGTTGGGTTCACTGGTCCGTCTAAACATGTCATTGTCACCCGCTAACCTTTTAACTTCTTGGTGACCATTTGCAGCCCTTCATGGACTTCATGTACCCCCACAGTGATGTGCTACTCCAGCAGGGTAATGCACCGTGCCGTGAGTCCCAAGTTGTCCAGAAATGGTTGGAGGAGCATTCTGTCCTCGCCATGAGCACACTGGCCAGGGTTTAACCTCACCCACAAGATAACAACTCAGAACTTATACAGGTGGGAACACGCCTTCATAATCAGTTTACATACTGATATCACATGACTTGATGTCAGCACCAGTGTTTATGAACCACTACACCAGTGAGCTACTGAAACTGCAGCTACACTGAATATCACAATGGGATTGGGATTATTTGATATGTGATTGTCAGCTCACATGTAGCAATGCGTTACTGCTTATGTCAGCAGAGGGTTAAAACTGAAGTCTGCAGCTACTTCTGGGAGATGCAGAGTGACTCCATGCCCTTCAAGCTTTCTCTCCTAATTGACTGTGACATTTGCTGTCTTACACGGTGTCAGAAACTTAATGCGTTCTCATCTGAATTCATTACTTCCCCAAAGTGACTGCTGCAAAAGCCAAATGGGCAAAACAAATCTGATGCAATAAATAAACCAAGGAAAAGGAAGTTTAAAAAAGTATGACATTTGAATACATTATGATCAATTACCATACTGCTACAGTTAACGTCCTGCATGTGGACCCAGCCTTCACCTTCAGATCCTGCAGGATGAGGAGTCTTATTCCAACCTTACGCTCTTCCGTGGTAGGGATGCAACTCTTTTTGATCAGACTCTTCAGGGATCAAGTAAATCTCTTCCTACAAGGAGTCGTTTTCCTGCAGACGAGGGATTAAATTAGTCCCCCAGCTGAAGATTATGTCTGTGTGTCGCAGTGTCAAGGCGACGTATGAAAAGCAGCAAAGACATGTGAGCAGAGATGATCACATATAATGCAGCAGCCACCGGAGAGACTGACACCTTGTTAAGGTTGAGCAAAACAGGTGAAAAGAAGGACTTGATGCTGCATTGAAAATACAAGAGCAACCCGACTCTTAAACAGTCATAATGCAGTTATTCTTCCGCAGGTGACCCACTGGTCACAGGTAATGGTACTCATGCATTTAGTGCTTTGTGCAACCTCTCTTTGTCGGGATAACAGGAGTGCTTGATGTACAAGCGTCTTGGTGCCAGTTTCAGACGCGGATTGGACACTTTCCGTCTGCGTGTTGCGTATGAAACAGGCGCACATGTATAAATATGGGGTTTATCAGAGACAAATCCACCACAGCAATAATCAGGAGACAGAAGCAGGGGGTCTGAAACATGAGTTAACCAAGAGACAGAACAAACACAGGGGTGTGTAAGCTCACCGTAATGAGTAATGAGTCACCTTGTGTGTTTAAGGTGGTAGTACGAGGATGATGGGGCTATAAATCCCTGCGGGGTGTGAGTGACGGGATCCATAGATTAGGAAGAGGTGGTACAGTGCAGGGAACGTCTCTTCGTTGTGTGGAAAATGGCTCCAAAGCAGATGTTAATGATTGGCTAAAAGGAGTGACTGCATTTGGGCGTGTCAAAGACCATAGTGTGAAGGAAGTAGCTGAATCTGCAGGTATATGGAAGCGTACGGTCATACGGGTCTACCAGCAGTGGATAAAATCCCAGTCTACAGGGAATTCTCCTCGAAATTGTTCCAGGGAAGGCATCCACCAAATCTGGACCAACTGACCAATTCTTTCAACATTGATGTGGCTACATCCAGAAGCTTGTCCAGTACATGCCCAATCCAGTCACAGCTGTTATTGGTGGAGGTGTTACACGCTGTTAGGTACGGTTCAGTCACAGGGGGCTCATTTTCTGCTGCAGGTGTGTGAGAGAGGAGGAGAGTGGGTGGAGCCTGGGTGGGGCCGGGAAAGAAACAATAGCACGTGGTTTTACTATGTGCAGTACTGTGCGGGTCCAGGAGGGTGCAGTATGTGACATTTATGGATTGTGTGCATAGCATATGTGGATTTGGCAGAAACAATGGGCCGTACAAAGATGGCGGAATTACACAGAACATACATGGAGATAGATGTTCACATGTCTCCATATTTCACCCAGGTTTAGCTTCAGTAACTAGCAGTGGCTAGTTTTGAGTGGACAGTTCTCCATCTTTTAAAACCCGAGTTAAATTTGCGGTGGGGTCTCAAAAACGCGTCCTGTTGCAAGACTTTCTTTATCCGTCACCATATATATTGTGTCTAGATTCGCAAGCCGCACATTAAACATGTGTTTTCTAACAGCCTGATGCTGTTTAAGCTCTTGGAACCAGATGTATGTGTGTGAGAAGATGGAATGGGGCTGGAATATTCGCACACAGTCTGTGTTATTGTTTCACTGATTGTTGAATGTTTTGGTGGCAAAGAAATGTTATTAACACTGCTCTGCTCTCTCCGTCACTTAACTGTCATTGTCTGTTTAGTCTCGAGCGTAATTTAGTGGCTCAGTTATTTTGCAGCGCCTTATTAAAACCTCACCAGTGCTCATTCGATGTGAGCGTGTACTGCTATCACACCAAGGACAGACTGCACTGCACCTGTGCTCGTACTTACATCCACTCTAGTAACTGTAAAAACATCTTTGTCACATCCTCCTATCCCTGCGCCCGTCTGATTGTGAGGTCCTGTGTCTCATGGTAGATGCTGTGCCCCTTAAATTAAGAGAGGTTGTTGGTTCAAATCCCAACCAGCACCTCAAGGTCATGGCTGCAGTTGTCGGTTGAAGTCACCATCCGAGGAGCTCCTGGATGGGCCCTGGATGTGCACTGGCGCTAGAGGAAAGCTGGAGAGCCATTCCCTTAGAGAGGGGTTAAATGACCCAGGTCCCCACCCCGGGCCTCCAGGAGAAAGACACCAAGGGTTTATTGAGTTGCACCAGCTTTGTGACCAGAAGGTTGTTGGTTTGATTCCCTGAACCAACAGAACAAGACTGAAGCCCTGCTGTGTCTGATCCACTCACACCAGCACAACACACACTAACCACGTCACTGTCATTGCAGTGCTGAGAATGATCCACCACCCACATCATACCTGCTCTGTGGTGGTCCTGTGGGGGTCCTGACCATTGAAGAACAGGGTAATACAGTATACAGAGAAACAGATGGACTACAGTCTGGACCTGTACAACTACAGAGGAGTTCAGTGGAGCTGATAACATGGATGAACCATTGGATGACACTTATTCAGTCCTGGTGGTTCTCTGTTCTCTCTG
>CM067490.1:30802057-30804557 GCA_034552555.1 Semaprochilodus insignis | reverse complement strand
ATTCTCAGTCCAGCAGTGACACTGAGGTGTCCAGCAGCACTGCTGTGTCTGATCCACTCACACCAGCACAACACACACTAACACACCACCCCCACCACATCAGTGTCCCTGCAGTGCTGAGAATGATCCACCACCCACATCATACCTGCTCTGTGGTGGTCCTGTGGGGGTCCGGACCATTGAAGAACAGGGTAACACAGTATACAGAGAAACAGATGGACTACAGTCTGGACCTGTACAACTACAGAGTGTCCTATATGGTCAGTGGAGATGATAACATGGACAGTGAGTGAAGATACAAGGTGGTGGACCTAACACAGTGACCGGTGGGGGTAATTACACTGGGGAGCTGACTGTGAGGACCTGTGCCATGTTCTCTGAACAGCCACTCAACATTACACCCCACCCAGACGAGTGTTTATTTCTTCTTTACCTGTAGAGTAAGGGATTGATCCACCCCTGCTTGTGTTCATGATTAAGGAAGGATGTCATTAATGATGCAGCTGACAACACATTATATATCAGCATGGCCGCAGGAGCGAGTGCAGGGCACGTCGGAGCGGGATTGCATCAGGTTACGACTCCCTTATTCACAAGGTGCATCTGGTGATGGAGAACAGCAGAAGATGAAAAGAGATGAAAAGAAATGAAGGTGTGGGGGAGGAAGAAAAGGAGGAGGGTGATACAGAGAAAGAGAGAAGAAGGGAGTGAGAGAAAGGGGTAGAAGGTCTGGGAAAGCAATGGGGAAGATGGAGAAAGTGTAAAGGGGGGAGGTTAGTGACTCAGAGAGAGAGAGAGAGAGAGAGTATGGGGTGGGGGCAGTGACTCAGTCTTGCAGATCCTGATAACTTCTGCGTTGAATGCAAGTGTCTGAGATGAGAGTTGTTGATCTTGTGTGTGTGTGTGTGTGTGTGTGTGTTTCATTTTGGTCTGCAACAAATATGAAGCATCTTCAAGCAACTGGGACAGTAATAACTTGCCGTCAAGCGTATGCTTGGCCATATACAAGACTATCCACTAATGTTCATGTATGTCATGGTGGTTGTTGTTGTTGTTGTTATCATAGTCCCCTTTTATTGACGTCTGCTCACAGATATTAAAGCCAGCCCTTTGGTCTTGTCCTCACCCCCTGGAGAGTTCTAGAAGCAGGTGTGTCCCCCCCCCCCCTCTTCCTTCTCTTCCTTTCCGCCGTCTGAGACGACCGTGATATGATTGGTTTAAATTGTGCCAGCTGAAGCTATGCGCGTAGAGGTTCTTAGTCAGCCAGCTGAAGTTCGGCGCCGTTGCCATGGTGACGCCAGAGAAGGAAGCCGATGCCTCGGAGACAATAGCGCTGCCCATATATGGGCGCCACTTCCTGTTTGGCAGGCGGGCTCGGAAGCGCCTCTGTTCTCTTCGGGCGGCTTTGTTCCTCCAGACAGCTCGGGCGCTCGCAGACAGGCTGCATGAATGAACGGCAGCCTCGGTGTTCCGAAAGCACAGTCGCACCGTGCAGAATGCTAATGCGGAGCAGAGATGAGAGGACAGAAGGAATGTGTCCTTTAGGTTCATGCTGTTTTCCTGATGCTGCTTGTGTTGTGTGGTGGAGTGTAGAGGCAAGGTTCCTCTGGCATGTTGGACGGGTGTGTGCTGATTCATTAGTCTGATATAGGGCTGGCATGATCCTGAAAGTAAAGGTTCTCACCTGGGTTCTCTTTAGATTCAGAATTAAGAACTGTTGGCCACAGACAAATTCTTCCCATTCGTCCCATTCACACACACACACACACACACATGACCACACGCACTAGGGGGCAGTGAGCACACGTGCCATCCATGGCAGCCAGGAAGCAGTTGGGGGTTAAGTACCTTGCTCAAGGGCACTCTATATCATTCCTGTAAAGGCATTTTGCACAGCTGAGGCTGACTTTCTACAGACCCCTGGGATAGCTCTGTTTGTAGAAGATTTAATGCCTAGAAATATAATATACATATATAATATTATTTAGTATTTAATATATAATATTATAATAATATTAATAAATAATTTGTAATATAATGTCCAGGGAGGGGGTTTCCTGCCTTCTGCACAGTGAGTGTTGTGATGAGCTCCAGCACACCCAGCCGCCCCATGACCCAGGAGGGTAAGTGGTTTAGATGTTGATGACGAGTCTTTGAGTGGCTTCGGATAGTTATTATTGTTCAGTTTCGTTTTAGTCATATAGATTACTGGATTACTGGAATACTGTATCCACAGCATTAAATTCCTGACCGCTGATTATTTTTCCTTGGTATATTTACTGTCTCTTGGCCCAGAGCCAACACACACCTCTCCATCTTGCTGTCTCCCTCCTGACAGCTCTCTGTCTCAGTCAGTCTATCACATGTGGGACGATGTGGAAGGACTCCAGAATGGAAATGATCTCTCTCTCTCTCTCTCTCTCTCTCTCTCTCTCTCTCTCTCTCTCTCGGTCTGTTTCTCTCTCTCTTTTTCTCTCTCTTTCTCTCTCTGTCTCTCTCT
>CM067490.1:30767810-30797174 GCA_034552555.1 Semaprochilodus insignis | reverse complement strand
GTGTCTGATCCACTCACACCAGCACCACACACACTAACACACCACCACCACGTCAGTGTCACTGCAGTGCTGAGAATGATCCACCACCCACATAACACCTGCTCTGTGGTGGTCCTGTGGGGGTATAAATGGGGAGACTTAAAATTCAAAATAAAAGTCCAAATAAAAACAATTATTTTTATAAAAAGTAGTAAATGAGTAAATGATAAAAACAATAATAGAGTTTAGAATAAAATAAAATAAATATAAAAACTAAAATTCAAAATTAAAGTAAGAATAATAATAATGAAATAAAAATGAAGAAAATTATAAACTGGGTAAAAACAGTGACCGTTTCATGGCAAAGCAAATTGGTAAGACAAAGTAAATACTGGATAAAGGTATTAAAAGACTGTTCCGAAGCTGTCTGAGCACGAGAGAAGGAATCTGTGACGAGATGATTCAGTGGTGAATTGCTTAAGGAGCCCCTTCCCTTTACCAGTCGTGGAGATGAATGATTTTCTGCCATGCGTTTGCTGCCTCCTGCCTTCACCCCTCTCATTTACTCCTAGCCATCACAGTGAAGGAAGAGCCGTCGGCCTCCTCATCTCCAGCCAGCAGCCTCCTTGCTCGGAACCGCAGTCTGAGTTCTCATTTAATTGAACAGCAGAGCCCGGCGCGAAAGTCTAATTACAACATGGCCGAACGAACTTTTTCCTGACCCAGTCCGCTCCAGTCAGAACGTGCGGATTTAATTAGTGAGCCTATCCTGCTCGGAACGGCCCGCGCCGAGCTCCCGCTGAAAGTCATTATGGAGTGCCGCACGGCTGAATCAGTAGCTTCACTCATTATAATCTAGCTCACAGAGTTTCTTACACAGCTATCCAGACAAACAGCCACTCCAGGCCCGCCAGCGGTGTATATGCACGCCTATCCTGCACTTCCAAACATGCACAGAGCTTTGTATTCCCATCTCCCTCCTGCTTGGGTCCACTTGATCATTTCTGCATCTTTCATTTCCGTGTGCAGCACTGACCCAGAAATTTCTCTCCAGTCTTGGCTCTGTGTCTTCCTGAAGCATCACCTTACCCACACGCGTCTAAATAAATAAATAAATAAATAAATAAATAAAAGTCTTACTGAATGTGAATATATTAGGAATGGAAACAGGGCATCCGGATGCCAGAGTTCCGTTTCAAACCGAACCACATTATCCTTCCCTTCCCTTCCAGCAGTCGTCTTTGTGCTCTGGGTTAACATGTAATCTCACGCTAGCAGGATATAAAAAACAGGCTGTATAAAAATACACAGAGCTCAATTAAACCTAGACAGGATTATTCCATGTCTGTTTGCAGCTCTCTCTTTTAGGACCATCTCTCTCTCTCTCTCTCTCTCTCCAGCGAGTGCTGCTTTATTGCTTCTACAGGAATCCGGTTGGTAACACTGTGTCCCCTCTTCCCTGCACTCGCCTCCGAAAGTCTGTCGTGCGCGTCACACAGATGCTTCCCAAATAGAAATTTCATTAAATGTGATATCCAGCGTGACACAGAGCAGCTGGCTGAGCGTCTCCCTCTCTGCAGGACTGTATGCATTAACCCAGCTGAGTGCAGCAGAACTGAACAGTCGTCCTCTGTATAACCCAGTCATGCGTGCAATGTGTAGCACATACATATTAATGCCAGTGTTGGTGAGATATATGGCATGTGACATACAGCAGATGCTCTTTCTCCCCTTTGACACTGATCACACTTGACACAGCCTGATTTATGGCTGTAGCAGGACTTAAGGAGTATGATATACAGCAAACATATGATATTAATAGTTCAGATGGAGAGCTATGAGACAATATGAGAATGCTCCAGTAAATGAGATTAATTCTGACATGATAAACAATTATTTACAGTCCCTACCTCAGGTAAACAGTCCTTTACATTAAGCATTGACCATTTGGCTTTCCACACAGAGGAATTTGACCTCTAGGAATTTAACACACACACAAGTGGACAGTAAGTACACTTGCCTGGGAGTGGTGGGCAGCCCTCTCCATGGTACCTAGGGAGTAGTGGAGGATTAGATGCCTTGCTCAAGGGCACTTAACTCATGTCCACTCAGGAGATCAAAGTGGCCTTCCAGTCACAAGGCGGGTTCCCTAACCTCCAGCCCATAACTGCCCTGAAGTGTACTGCTGAAGGAATCCGTGCAATCCATGCAATGTCTGTCAGGAACCAAACCCTGTGCTCTTCTACCTGTATTCTTATTGACAAGATAAATATTTAATATCAGATTTTTATATAGTACTTTATAGTAAGCTATAAAACGAGTCCCCTCTGTGGTGTTCTGGGGGGGGGGTTTAATTACATGGAAATGGGGTCTTTGGTTGAGGTGACAGTAAGTTTGAACCACAGTGTCTACACTGAGCTGCTGGACCACCAGGTTTCCCCTGTAGCTCATCATCTTACCGAGGAGCATAACATTCCTACCCCTGTATTCCAAGTTGACACTTCTGGCATTCACAGGGCTGCAGATGTGACCGATTAGCATGATGGACATTTAGGAGCATTCACACATCTGGACTGGATTTGGATCCTCTTAGAATGCTGTGGGACTACCTGGAACACTCAGTAAAACACCAGGAGAGGCATCCACCAAATCTGGACCAACTGACCAATTCTTTGATGTAAGAGTGTCTGAACATTGATGTGGCCATCCTGTACATGCCAAATCCAATCACAGCTGTTATTGGTGCTTGTGGAGGGATTACATGCTAGTAGGTATGTTTCAGTCTCAGGGGACTCTCTGCAAACCTCAGAAAAAACAAAATATCGTGATGCATATTGTGTATTGTTATGATCTCTTGATGTAATGATAGATTTCCTGCCCTCAGTCAGGTGTGTGGGACCGCTGCAGGCCATCGCCCTGCTGCAGAGTTCAGTAAGGACAGAGGGAACATGTGTCCTGAGAACACAGCGACTCTCTCGGTTTCTGTTTCTGCCGCTCTGCCCTTGCTCCCACTGGAGAATGGGGGTGGACAAACAGAGACAGCCCAGTAAACAGCACCTGGTGTGGAAAGAGAGAGAGAGAGTTGTTAAGGCTCTCTCCCCCTTTTTGAGCTCATTCAGTTATACAGTTGATTTCCACCAAACTCTTTTTCTCTCCCGTCTTAATATAAGTTCACTGGGCAAAAACTGAGTGCCCTGTGACTGAAACGTACCTAACAGTGTGTAACCCCTACACGAGCTCCAATAACAGCTGTGACTGGATTTGGCATGTACTGGACAAGTTTCTGGGTGTAGCCACATCAATGTTCAGACACTCTTACATCAAAGAATTGGTCAGTTGGTCCAGATTTGGTGGATGCCTTCCCTGGCACAATTCCGAGGAGGATTCCCTGTAGACTGGGATTTTATCCACTGCTTGTAGACCCGTTTCCATACGCTTCCATACACCTGCAGATTCAGCTACTTCCTTCACACTATGGTCTTTGACACGCCCAAATGCAGTCACTCCTTTTAGCCAATCATTAACATCTGCTCTGGAGCCATTTTCCACACATGGAACGAGACATTCCCTGCACTGTACCACCTCTTCCCAATCTATGGATCCCGTCACTCACACCCCGCAGGGATTTATAGCCCCATCATCCTCGTGCAGCGCCATCTGCAGGAGCCTGAAGCTACTTTTCTTTGACAAGCTTTGCTGATCCCATTCTCCAGACATTAAATACAAGACCTTGCAATTCCAGCAGTGCTTGGCTTAGCGCTGGCTAAGTGTGCGTGTTAAGTAAGGGCAAATTAAGAACTGCACCACTGCATTTGTGTGCATGTTTAGGTAGCCTGGGGCGGGTGGGTTGGGGGGGTTGTGACACGGGCAGTGCTATGCAATTACTCACTCCTCAACCATGGGAATGGATGTGCTTTAGAGCAATCGATGCAATCTCTGTAAACACACACACATGCCTAGTGTCAGTGTGTGCTTCCAGGGTTTTGCGGTCATAGAAATAGCCCACATGGGCCAACTGGTCATCATTAACCATGAGCCAGGTCTCAGGGTGTCCTCCAGTGTGATGTTGCTCACCAGACTTCATGTGCTTTGAAGCACTTACGCATAGTGTGAAATCCAGACATGGCTCGAGATATCCTGGAACACACTCCAGATGGCCTTGGAGGTCTTAAGGTTGAGTCTCACAGCAACTCATTTCAGGGGGCGTCCAAGTTTAGCTCCATTACGGGCTTTTTCTGACGAGATGCTTTGGGAAAGCGCCGGAGCGCTGACCCAAAATAACACAGTGATGTCTGTCCGAGAGTGCATCATTCGCATCACATTAACAGGATGCCACAGATGGTTCCATGAGTTTGCTTCATCCCTCCCTCGGCTCTGTTGACCCGGGGGGCCGAACACCAAGCCATTATAGTGTTAGCTCAATACTTTAGAGCGCAAAGCCTTTCAGACGTGACCGGGTTCAATAAAATCGACACGCAGAATTGTGCGCACATGAGGCAAAAAGATCAATCTCAGTTTGTCCTACTGCTCCGACCAAAACCATGGTCATGGTGTCGGTGCCCTGTAGAACACTGTGTTCTCCTCATCAGTGCTGCTAGTCATCTATAGTTACACATCTGTGTCTAAATGACTCACAGGCAGCGTAATGTTACAGAAGGACACTGTGTTCCCTCCTCAGAAGCAAACCATGTTTACCTACCAGCCTGCTTCGCTGAGGTGTTCCATGTATCTGTTCTATTCTGTCCCTTCATTTTCAGCTGCGTCGACCGTAAATTGGTTTCTAATTCAGTTTAAATGAGAATCCACGCCCCGTCTAATCACTTACACCAGTTTAATCATGGTGGTTCTATATTTGTCATCTTATTGCCCGTCGCGTGAGGACCATTAGCGATCTCCTGCCACTGACTCGTTCGTTTGAACAGGTTCTTTACAGTAAATCTGAGGAACCGATTCACAGATCCAGCTGAATCAAACTTTAGGCTGCACAGGGTTTACATCTGTGATACACGCTGGAGACTCCTAATAGCAGCATGCATGGAATCATCCGAAGCAGCATGGAACCATCCTTCACAGATTAATTCCATGATGGGGAAAGGACAGCCAGAGTCCAGCAGAATTTGTTTTTTTTGTCCATTAACTAATACAGCAGTTTTCGAGATATCGACACCGCTCCATCTACAAATTCATTTTCACCCCCATTCACACTCCATATTGTTTCTGTTCACCTACAGCCACCAAACTGCATGTACTCCCTCAGGGAAGATGCCCAAACTCTAGTCCACAGCTAGGAACGCACTGAATGTTTGGCAAATGAAATTATTCGGCTAAAACTGGCAGAAATACACTTTTGAAGTGACTTATTTCTAGAATAATGTATACCAAACGATGACGTTTATAATGATGCCGTTACCGTTCTCTAGTTCCCGGATGTAGACGGGAACCAGACCGGGACTTTTACTCCTTAGCTCCAAGGCTAGCGCTAACTGCTCTAGTGTAATACCCACTGTAATGCCTTAATTCTCCACTTTGAGTCACACCGGAGCACACTGATGCTTCAGAGCTCTTATTCAGCTTCAAGCATTCGAGCCAAATGGACCTCCAGACAGAGTAAAGACCAGAACAGAGCCGCTACAGCTTTGCCGGATGTGGCCCACATCCGCTTACTATCTGGTATTTAGCCTGTTTAATTAATGCAGTGGAGAAAAAGGGGCAAAATTAATCAAACACTGAAAAACCGTGTTCAGTATTCGACCTTTGGCCAATTGTTTAATTTTGTTCGGTTCTGGATTCGGCCAGAAATGTTCATTTTGGTGCATCCCTATCCACAGCCATACTGACCAGCACTCCTCTATGTGTCTTATATTTATCCCTCGTTCCTCCCATAGCAACTACAGCCTAGTAACAGCCTAGCAGGAAGTGGGAGCCTTTTAACCTGCACAACCATAGATGTCCTTCAGGAAATGGACTTTTCTAGTTATCAGTCTATTGTAGTCATTGCACTGTATTCTAGAGCTGTGTATTAGCAAGAACTTGGCGATCCAGTACGTATCATGATACAGGAGTTATGATACGATATACTGCGATATTGTAAGAAAGGCGCTGTGTTGCAATCGTTTTAAAATCGAATTTAGGAAAACTATCTTAGTATGAAGAACACACCGCCATATGCATAGGTTCGCCAATGCTAATGCTAGCAGTGTGCCCTTACCCTACTTGTTTACATTGCAGTGTAAGAGTCTTAAGGCTGGAAACAGATTACAACACTGCCATCTAGTGTTTGGAGGTTTAAACACAGCAGGGAATGAACCACCATCTGCCACCAATCTTTGTATGTAAATTATTAATTAAAAATAAACATGTTTTTGAGAATCAATACAGTATCACAAAACAATGTGATATTTAATATTTTCTATGTTAATATTTTCTGCAGTGTGTGTTGTATAGTTTTGTGCTTGTGTTTTTGTGTGGTACTTGGATGTCCAGGAGGAACATTGGCCACAGCTTAGCTACACAGTATATACTGTTAAGATACTACTACGTCTTACTAACAGGAAGTGATGAGCGGGTGCGATGGCAACGCACGTCATGCTGCACTGGATTCTGAAGGCTGCTTTGGTGGATGTTACAGAACGCTAGTGTGGAGTACATTTATTACACAGGCTGTTTGGACAGATTTGGCCTGAACTCACATTTAGGTTCCGCCACCAGTGCAGCCGTCATCGCATCACCGTCCACCATTTATTCAGAATTTTCCGGACATGAGAAGCTCCGCCCCCTTTCTGTTGCATTGGGGGATATTAGTGTCCATCATTACTTTACTCATAAATCAGCTGGTTCTAATTGTGTGTGGGTTTTTGAGTAAACTCAGCTCTGATACTCATAACTGTCCAATATACAACACACTTGACTAAATGATCAGGTAGGCTGGCTCAGTTCTGAGACTCATATCCATAC
Organism: Semaprochilodus insignis; assembly: GCA_034552555.1. Lineage (NCBI taxonomy): Eukaryota > Metazoa > Chordata > Actinopteri > Characiformes > Prochilodontidae > Semaprochilodus > Semaprochilodus insignis. The sequence continues at coordinate 30,790,241 of CM067490.1, read as the reverse complement.
ACTGACATACCAAAAGTCATGTGATATCATGTAAGGTGATGATGAAGGGGTGTTACCTCAGGGGACGGCTTGGGAACGCCCACACCTGTATAAGTTGTTAGGTGTAATCTTGTGAGTGAGGCTGAACACTGGCCAGTGTGCTCAGGGCAAGGAGACGTCAAACAAGACATGATAGTGGATGTCGGTTGATTTGACACCAGCAGTGTTGAGCTAAGTGTTAATCGTAGGACTGTATTAGTATTCCTCATATTATTTTTATTTGTACTTATTACTGTACTCTGTGCTGCTGTAATACATGACCTTCCCTCTGGGATTAATATAGTGATCTGTCTGTCTGTCTATTGTCTGTCTGTCAATCTGTCTGTTTGCCTGTCTATTTGTCCATCTGTCTGTCTATCTGTCTGTCTCTCTGTCTGTCTGTCTATATGTCCATCTGTCTGTTTGTCTATCTATCTGTCTATCTATCTATCTATCTGTCTTTTTGTCCGTCTATCTGTCTGTCTGTGTCTCTCTGTCTGTCTTTTTGTCCGTCCGTCTATCTGTCTGTCTGTCTTTTTGTCTGTGTATCTGCCTGTCTGTGTCTGTCTGTCTATCTGTCTTTTTGTCTGTCTGTCTGTCTGTCTGTCAATCTGTCTGTCTGTGTCTTTTGTCTGTCTATCTGTCTGTCTTTTCGTCCCTCTATCTATCTGTTTATTTGTCTGTCTGTCTGTCTGTCTGTCAATCTGTCTCTCTGTCTATCTGTCTTTTTGTCTGTCCTTTTCTCTATCTGTCTGTCTATTTGTCTATTTATCCATCTGTCTGTCTATCTGTCTGTCTGTCTGTCTGTCTATTTGTCCATCTGTCTGTCTGTCTGTCTATTTGTCCATCTGTCTTTCTATCTGTCTGTCCATGTGTCTGTCTATCTACTTATTATCAGCCTTGAGTACGCAGTTCGGACACTCCGGTTGTCTGGTTTCACTGTGTCTGTGTGTATCTGAAGTGACAGTGAACCTGCTCCTCGTTCCTGTTAAGAAAAGCCAACATAAACATAAATCCACTCGCTGAACCGAATCGTACGATAACGGTAAAGCTGAGTCGACTCAGTGAATCGTTGAACGGGCCCCGTTCCTGACAGAATCGGTTCGCCAAGCGGGAGTCGAGTCCGTCACTACCTGCTGTGCTTTTTTCGGCGCGCTCGCCTCCCACCATGCCGGCGCGCGTCACTGCCTACGCCAGCAGGCCGTCTGCCTATTGGCCGCCCACGGGCGCGCGCGCTCGCGCTCCGCTCCGCTCGTTCACGCCCTGTTCATTCATTCAGTGCTCTGGAGCCGCCGGATCCTCAGTCTGCTGCCACTTTTCTACCTGCCTCTCGGAATAAGCACTGTGTCCTCAGCATGCTGCAATACGAAGGTAGGAAGCCCGAGCAGGGGAGCGTTTTCAGCGCGCATACCGGCTCTTTCTGGCACCAGTGCTTTGGTACTTATACAGTCTCCGGTGCTGAATTAACGTCCTTACTGGAGAGCAGTGGAATGGCCATTGGAGTCCAGTGTAAACACTGACTGCTCTGTGGCTGGGAGGAAATGAGTTGTGATGTAGGTTTCAGGTTCTGCTCAGTGCTGTTAATCTCCTATTCCTGTTCAGTGTGTTACCGAGTGGTGGATTACCCTGCCACTCCAAACTGGCTTTATCATTTAAGGTGGCACACTCTATGTTTCATTCATGCTCCTTCATCAGTAGTAAGCCGCTCCATCAGTTACAGGTATATTAGACCATGTTTAAATGCTGGGAATATCTATTTACCTGACTAATGAGCTAATTAATTGTTTAATTAATTAATTAACTAATTGCTTATTTAAGGTTTCTGTCCTTCGGATCTGTTTTTAGTTGGCTGTATAGAAGTTCTCTTAGGGCTGCACTAGCATGCTGATGCATTATGCTATGGAGCTAGATGGAAAGAATGAACCAGTTATGAGGGTGTTCTAGTGTTTAAGCTGCTGTTGGATGGTGTCCTTTTTTAGGTGGGCTGTGTGTGGTGTGGAGTGTGGGACTGTGTAGTATAGGTCGTTTTTATGTCAACAGGGAACGGCGAGCGTGGAGTTGTTTGCAGGATTGAGTGTGGGAAGAAGCTGTATCTGTGTGGGCGACGCCTCCTTGTCCACCTACTCCTCATGCATATGGACGATTTCTTGGAGCCAAGTCGTAGCTGTGGTGCTGGCTTGGTCCTAGGCTGAGTGTAAACTGCACATTTAGGGCCGGAACAGAAATTAAGCCTAGTCCCGGAGTGCATAGGGATTTGAATGAAGGTTTTCCATTAAAAGGGAAATGAATAGGCTGTCCAGGAAGCTGAAAGCCATTGGTGAATATGTCATCTCATGTTCTGATTTGTCACTGTTGCATTTCTTTATTTGCTCCTAGTAAACGGGACGCCAGCCAGCCAGCTGTCCACGCCCCACTCCATGAAGTCACCCAGCCCCTCCCCTACCAGTCCAGGGAGCCTCAAGAAGCGCAAGGTAAGATCCTCCTCATAGACACCTCAACAAACCAGCACATGCTCAGAAATGTGTAGCTAGCTCATGTTCATCTCTCCAGTCCCCGTTACTGTAGACCGCCTTCCGCTGCCATTCAGCAACTTCAGTAACGCACTCCTTCTGTGTTCTCCAGGAAAAGGACAAGGCAGGCACTGAAAGCACAGCATAGCCCTCCCCCCACCCCCCACACACTCGTTTTGAGAGGAGCTAGCAGTGAGGAAGACCCACTGAATAGTCCCGCATGTGGGATTGGTGCAACTGTCTCTCGGTTATTTGGCCATCAGAGCCGTTCTTGAACACCCAGCAGATTTGCCCGCGGGGAACGACCTCTGCCTTTAGTAGTTTTCCAGTTGCGATGTTGACAGACTGTACAGACTGTGTTGGTAGTGTTAGTGCTTAGAACAGGCTGATGAATGAGCATGCAACTCTCAGCAAGAGGCCTACGTGTCCAGCGGCCGCACTTGGTCCTCTGGTTTTAGGGGCTACAGGTGTATAGGTGTGGAGGGCTAATGATATGCGTGACCACATCAAAGTATTCCCAATTCTCCTGCTTCTGCCGACAGGGCAGAAGGACAAACATGACATGCCATCAGCTCCTCACTGATTACTGCTTACTGCCTCTCTGTCTGTCTGGCTGCCTCTCTCTCTCTCTCTCTCTCTCACTCTTTGCCTCCCTCTCTTTTCCTCCTCTATCACTACAAGCATAGAGCTGAAACTCTGCAGTCATTGGCCCATATTCACAAAGCCTCTCAGATTAGAAGTGCTGATCTAGGATCTGTTCCAGTCAGTGAAGTCAAAGTAAATCAGAGAGGAATCTGATCCTAGATCGACCCTCCTTTGTGAATATGGGCCATTGTGTGTAGATTTCCCACTGGAAGCTGGCAAGTGCCGGGTTTACTCTTCAGCCTTGGCTGCTAGAGTGTGGTGGTGCAATGCTTGCCAACAGAGTCGCGTGCTGGTATTGAACTAGAATGGATTAATTAGAGGCTGCCCGCTCCAGGCGGAATAGGGGGCATCTCTGACCTGGAATGGATTCCACGTGCGGCAGGCTCATGTTAGGACACAAGTGTGGGCGATGCTGCTCCAGCACACTGTTAGGATCAGGGTCTTCTCTTGAGTTGGCCACATACTAGAGCACACTCATACTCTTTGGTGCAATGCCATAGAAGAACCGCTGTTGGTTCCCTATTGAGCATCTCATAGCCCGTGAAATGGGTTCCGCTCCAAGTTGCACACCTAATTTTGGACCGTTCGGTGCATTTCCACCAACAATAAAGCAATTCAGAACCTGAAAAGTTCATTCCCAGCTGGAACTAAAACATGGTAGGTTCTTCAGCATGAACCATGATGACACCTGTTGGTGTGTCAGTTGTTGAGGAAAGAGAAGGCAACAATGGCGCCACCCAGTGGTCTGCTGGAGAACCTCTTCTTCGTCTTCACCAGCGGTTGATCCGTGCTTCCTATTTGGATAAGCACAAACACTCGTTTATTACCACCGTCCAGACTTTCAGGACGCACCCTTTGACATTTCTTGGTTCCAATAAAAACTGGTGCAAATGCATTCACCAAGGTTCTACAAAGCTTGAAGCCAACCAGCTCAAGAACCAGGGTTCGTTTGGTCAAAAAAGGGCTAACAGTGGACTTTGTTGAGGAACCATCAATTGAAAGCCTCCCAAAGGAACCCTATTTGTCAACTTTCTGGTTTTTAAAAATGTACATCCCGAGTATTTTGGGGACATTTATGATGTGGAATTAGATGCGACAAAGATCAAATAGTCCTAAAAGAACCCAGCTAAGCCAATCAGCGACTGAATCCCGGCGCTCTTTGAGTTCACCCCCTCCTTCAGTTTGTCACTGAAGTATTTCATATTCTCCACACGTTTCCCCACGGTTTCTGTGATCGCTGGAAGAGTGCTCGAAGCAGAATGATCTCGCTGTGCTTTGATCGGGGAGGATTGCTTTGCTCTCCTCGCTGTTTGCCACCTCTCTCCGGAGGAGAATTTGGGGCAAACTGACGATCGGCTCTGTGCGAGGAGGAATCATGATGTCTTCACAACCATCTGCCACATAAGTGGGTCACACCATGGAAAAAAAGCCCTCCTTTTTCTGTGAATGGAGGGAAAGGAAGGCGGAACGCACTCTTGCATAAATGCGATGTTAGAGTGGCACTCCGGCACGGAATGTTCCTGTTTTGTTCCTCGACTTTAATGAGGGGTAGACAGTGACTTCAGTGAGCTGAGGATGACATTAGGGGTCCAAGATGTTGCACAGTCTGATTGGAAGTTTGGGAGAGGGTGAATCCTAAAGTGCTTAATCTGGGATATAGTAGTCAGACATGCTCATCTCTCTCCTCACGACATCTAATAACTTTAAATTCATTATTGTATGTTTCACATCCTCGCTCGGTACTTATGCATGCATCCTGCCTTTGTGTGCATATCCAGCGTTGATGCTGGAGTTCTTTGTGCTTCCTCTGCTTTCTGAGCCGGAATTCGATTTAGCCGGAGCACTGAATGTTTTAAACACAGCATTATCCTTTATGCATGGTTGCTTACTCCTATAGCACCAGTGCAGATGCGGCGGGGCTGGGCATTGCTTTCATCAGCGTATATAACATGACCCACTTTTCAGAATCACACAAGAACAGCAGCTTAAGACAGCTCTGCATGTTTAAGTGTGTGTTTCTTTAGCTCCTGTGTCCTTAGGGCACCTTCCCTCATCTCTCTCTCTCTCTCTCTCTCTCTCTCTCTCTCTCTCTTCACCTAGAATATGGGGCAGCTATGCATTCAGCATAAAGACCCTTTATTGTGCAGGATCTGTTTATAGTGTCAGGATCTGTCTCGCTTTGGCGAGGGTACCTGCTTGCAGTCATGACTTGTCATGAATGAGGTTAAGCAGCTTGGTGGAATAGATGCTGCCGGGTTCTGTACGACTCGTGTCCTCGATGGGGGGCAGAGGGTATCTGTGAGAGCGCCAGCGAGAGGATAGATGTTACTTTATGCTGCGTTTCCTGTGTTTGACTTGGTTTATGACCGGATGTAGCGATGTCACTTCCTGTACCATGAATCAGCCATTCAGTGTCTTTCTTACCCTGCGTTCACACCAGCAGGCGACAGGTGTCCAGTCATTTCCTATGGGAGTATGCGGTGTGTAGTGATACATCGCAAATGAATCAAGACGCGGTGAAGCCACATTGTAAATGATTGGCTCCAACAAATTCTTCGGACCAGTTGTAGACACGAGGGTCCGAGGCCCCTCCCAGCTTCTGCTCTCTGAGGTTTTAGTTCCTACCAGCATTTGATTCCGGTTCCTCAGCAGTGTGGTGGTGAACATGGAGGAGAAGCTCATAACCGCTGTTTCCTCATTCCCCAGTTCATAGGATGCGTCTTTGTACATGGAGAAATGAAGTGTAGTAGAAAGTAGAGGATGTCGTTGGTGTCTCTGGTGAGTTAGGGCACTCGAAAGCTAGCTGGGTTAGCCAGCATGCTAACCGGCCTTTAGAGCTAGCTACGAATGCAAGCAGTTAGGTTCGTTCGATTCGTTCATCAGTAATTATAATAATATGTGCTTTCAGAACTAGCTAGCTTTTCTGGACCTGGTACACGCCCACACCCGACAACACGAGCAGCTTAAAACACACCCACCAGAGACAAACTTGGGGCGACGTAAGCGACTTGTTGTCTGCTAGTGTGAACGCCGGGTTACATGTCTTCTCACCATCCTCTCAGTCTGTTGAGTTGCATGTTCTTCTCATTCTCACATCTGTGTTTATATGTTTGCTTGTCTTTCATTTCATAGTACTTGAATGTGAAAAATGTCATTTGTTCATTTTTAATTAAAACAATTACGTGAGCTTTTTTTGTGCTTGGTTTTTTTTACGTATCTGTCGTCCAGCTGTATCATCTGTGATATGTAAATATATTTGCACATAAGCTCCCCGGACAAAAATGAGTCACCTTCCGTGTTTAAATTCCCCTCGGAATTGTGCCAGGGAAGGCATCCACCAAATCTGGAACAACTGCCCAATTCTTTGATGTAAGAGTGTCTGAACACTGATGTGGCCTACGTCCATGTATCCACGTATATTACATGGTATTAGGGATGTTTCAGTCACAGGTGACTCATTTTTGCCTGGAGAGCTTATATACAGTTTTAATGGTTTCCACCATGAGCAACATCACCCTGCATCTCTCTCTTTCTCTCTCTCTCTCTGCTCAGTGTGATGCCTGTCTTTGCTTATTTCTCTCTGTTCCTTTCACGGTCACTCATGTTTGACTTTTAGAGTCTCTTTTTATTTCATTATTATTATCATTATTATTATTATTACTGCTTTTATTCCACCCTGTTACTTACTCACACTTCATCAGTGCAGACATTCGAATCTTCCATCCATTCCCCTTTAAAGAGACTGAATCTTCATTCCCTGTCTTAGTCCTGCCATTCCGTTTCCTAAGCCTGGAATCTGCTGTTTGTTTGCATTGTGATTTTTGTATAGTGGAAATGAGTGTAAGATTCTGGATGTGCGCATTAAACATAATCTGTGTAGAGTTCTTTCCCTCTCTTTGCATCATGTGTGTTATTCTTTTGGGTGTTTCCAAGTTTTTGCATCTATCTGCTTACAGAACTAATCTGGGTCAGTGCCGTGCTCGCGCTGCTTGTGCTGCTCCTCACGTTCCTCTCCCAGAGCGCAGAGGGGAAGCTACTTATTGGAATGTTATTGGAGCTGGCTCGGGTCTCGCAGCTTATCCACAAAACAAATTACGGTTGATAGTCACAATATTAGATCATAAAGCTGGAATTAGGTAGAGGCGGAATGGTGTTTCGGAAAGATTTCAAGATGCCAGATGCCTTATTTGTTCAGATAATCCCATGGGCGCTCGTTTCTTTCCTGCAGAGGATCTGAACTCCCGACACAGGATGGGATTATTGCACAGATCATGCACAGTTAAACAGTGCTGAGTCTTAGGCAGAGGCTTAAATCCCTGGTTGTAATTTTGGTGAGGTGTGCTGGGAGCAGTAGACGGATTATAGATGGGAAGAATACTTAGGAATAGATGGGAAGGAATAAACTGTCCCCGTAAGAGGTTTTAGCTCTTTCACTGTCCTCGAATGTCCTCGGAGAAGACACGTTTTGGCTGTAACCAATACAGGGAAACTCCCCTTCCCTCTCCTGGCCTGTATTGTCCACCGCTGCTAGATATCGATCCGCTGCCATGGATTTGTTATTCCAGGTTCGACTCAAATGTAAGCAAAACAAGAATGAAGCTGGCGTCTTTCGTAATGTCCAGTTCCGTCTAACTATTGGCCTACGGAGGCACAGGAAATCATCGTATTTGGACAACGGAGCCGTGGCCTCGCATCCGAGCAGGAAACAGGAAATTGCTTTGTATGGGCCTGCCTCATGCAGCACCGCGTCTCGCACAGGAAAAATATTACTCGAGCCGCCCCGCTTGCTCGCTCGCTCACTCTGAGAGGCCGTCAGTTTCCATGGCAACATGGGAGTTGTGTTGCCATCACTACGGCCTGGGATGTGAATGAATGAGCGACATGGATGTGAATGCAGTATTGAGAGCCGCTGACATGCATGCATGCATGCCTACATACGTGTGTACCCTCATGCATTCACGCGGTTGCATCCTCAGTGGGTTAAATGCAAGCCACAGCCACAGCAACAGCAGCCTGGGTGATGCTGAACTGGCTGGAAACACTCGCAGCTCATTTTCGAATCAGGTTCACGTGTCTGCACATGTGTGCTCGTCAACCAGGGCCCAAGCAGGTCACTCCCGCCCACATGTACCGTCCGGTTGCAGCCCCACGGCTCTCCAAGTGGCCAGACGAGTCCAGTGCAGAACATCCAGCTCTAATTACTCTCGGCGATGACCTGAAGGGGTCCTGCCGCCTCGAGCAGATGAGCCAGAGGGAGGGGGGCGGGCGACTATTTGCGAATCAGTAGGCACCTTCTCTGTCTCTCTCTCTCTCTCTCTCTCTCTCTCTTTCTATCTCTCGTTCTCTTCCTCTCTACCTCTGCTGTCATGGCAACCAGCCCTGAGGAAGCCGAGGGGCTTCGCCTTAGCCTTGGTGTTGCATCTTGGACTTTAAGGTGAGAATAGCTGTTGCGCTGGAAGTGTGAGTGCAGCCAGCGGGCATGTTTGGTGAGGGGAGGTGCCCGAGAGGTTGAGTTAGGACACGGCCGCCTCGGAGGAGAGGCGATAAACTGACCAGAGTACATGTCAAAGCTGTTTACAGCAACATCATCACCTCCATCATCACCATCATCATTGCTCCTGTCATTTCCTCCTTGTCTAGCACCCAGTTGGGCGGAGTGATTTGTGAATGAATTCTTGGCTGGTCTGTTTCTCTCAGGGCTCAGAACAGGGCGGCTCCTCCGTCTCGCTGGCCTCCACCAAGGTGTGCAGCCTGGACGAGGGAGAAGGGCCCGTCAGCGATGGTAAGAGACGGGATCAGCACCTCACTCTGATTGCACAGCGCTGCAGTTTTCTAACTCAAGGGAAGAGCAGCTTGCAGGTTATGCATGATGGAACCCTTCAGAATTTGCTGAGGTTAGAGAAAGAAAACCCCTTAAAAGAAAAGGCGTTCGGCCAAAAGGGGGTTCTCCAGGTTCTTTCAAGTCTGAAATTAACCACTTTTATGTTCCTGCTTCTGATGAATCTAGACAGCAGCCTTGCAAGTGCAAAACAGCCTCATACAGTTTAACAGTGAACCATTACGATCTGCAAGTCTTTGATGTATAATCTCATCTTTGTTCCGTCATGAAGGCAGGTTATAGGATAAGGCACATTGCCAGTTCTCTGTGTGAGAAGATCTGAATGAATTCTCGATGACTCATGATTCTTGATTTCCTTTCGTTCTCTTCTGATCAGCTGAGCCTGTAGAGGAAACCACAGCCCCTGCAGTCCCGGCCTCTATCTCTGACCGCTACAGGGTGGGCCGCATGATCGGCGATGGCAACTTTGCAGTGGTGCATGAGTGTGTGGAGCGCTCCACGGGCCGGGCGTACGCTCTGAAGATCATCAACAAGGGCAAATGCAGAGGGAAGGTGAGTAGGAGAGAGTAGGACCTCACAGCTCCAGTATCTGCCGTATGGTCTGGTTCGGTTACCTTGCATCTCTAGCGTCCAAGTTCATTCTTCTCTCCGCACCTTCTCCCAGGAACAAATGATCCAGAATGAGGTGGCCATCCTACGGAGAGTCAAGCACCCTAACATTGTGCTGCTGATTGAGGAAATGGACACCTACAGTGAGCTCTACCTGGTCATGGAGTTGGTCAAGGTGGGCAAGCACAGCCATTGTTATTTCCATATTAGGAGACGGGCTTATGGCTTAAATTTGCCTGCACTTGTTGTGAGACCATAGACTGCATCGTCAGGACTTCCCTAGGTTTCCTAGGCGGAACAATCTGTCCGACATCCAATATATCCCACTTTCAGAATTATTATGCAGCTTCTTTACAGACTTTTTTCCGAGAAGGGTCTGGGTTCGATTCCCGGCTAGGGTGACTGGGATTTCTGTGTGGAGTTTGCTTGTTGTCTCAGTTGAGTTCCAACGTGGAACAGGTTCCATTCCGGGTCACCTTATTTTGAACCCTTTAAGCCATTTCCACCAAAAATAAATCAGTTCGGAACCCAAAAATTTCATTCCCAGCTGGAACCAAACCATAGTAGGTTCTTCAGCACGACCTGTGACAACATCAGTGGGCGTGTCAGTAGTTGAGGACAGAGAAGGCTGCAATGGCACCACCCAGTGGTCTGCTGGAGAACCTCTTCTATGTCTTCTTATCTCTAGTAGTTGATCCGTGACCCTCTTGGTTCCAATAAAAACTGGTGCAAGCGCAGACTGGTTCCCTGGATAGCACTAAGATTCCAAGAAGCCTGAATGGAACCAGTTCTAAACGTTTGGTCCTGAAACAAACACAACCACTGTATCTGCCAATAGAGTAAGAACGGGACCCTCCTATGACACAGTGTCCATCATTTGGTGAAAGCAGAAGCAGGATATCTTGGAGGGGTTTTGGTGCCTGATGTCTTATAATTATTCCATGGCTGCCGTGTACAGTAGCTAGCTCAGCCCAGCTGAGCTCTATATTAAGCCGCTGCTCCACTTAGACGCCTCAGTGAGGGGATTTCGGCTCCTGCCACACCAGAACCAGGCCACTGTAAACTTTCTGCTCGCATTATTTATCGTCAGCGCAGACCGCTGTGAGGTAGAAGCGAATGACCTTCATGCACATGTGTTTACTGTTGTCTGTCCAGCTGAAGGAGGAGGTTTCTGGGTTAGTTAGATTGCACCATGGACGTCACCATAGCTCCCAGTTCTTTACCTGTCTGACTCTGTAGACCTTGTAGACCTCGGTTGCTTATTGTGCCTGTTGTGTCTTGCTTGTCCACAGGGGGGCGATCTCTTTGATGCTATTACCTCTGCTACCAGATACACAGAGAGGGATGCCAGTGGCATGCTCTATAACCTGGCCAACGCCATTAAATATCTCCATAGCCTTAACATCGTCCACAGAGACATCAAGCCAGAGAACCTTTTGGTGAGAACATTATTTGTAAATTTCTTTTCCTTGCTTTCTTTATTCATTCATTCATTTTTTCATTTCTTTGAGACTTTTTGGATGTATACTTGATTAAAGGAGCAATATGTAAAATTTTTAGTTTAAAACTTAGAAAAATTAACTAAACAGGTTGTGATCATATTACTGTTTTGATGGTATGTCAAAGACGTCTGTGTGTTGTATTGCATCTACTGAGGTTAGCATGCTACCCAACTAGCACTAACCAACACAACATTTTCTAATCTCTCACCAGTCATGTTCCAATTAAAGGAACTGTAAATGCAATGATAGCTGTTGGCAAACAACCATTATAATGTCCACCGGGTGCCCACTCTCAGAAAGAATTCACATTCAACAACAACAACAACAACAACAACAACAAAAAGTGATATTAATACAAGCAGAACAAGAGTTAACCTTGGTGCTGGTTTCCACCACTGGAAATGCTCTTAGCGAGCATCCAGACTGGCTGAAACTGATGGAGGATGTGGGACTGTGCATTTTCTGGTGATATGCTGCCCCCGACTGTTTGCAGTATAAATTTGACAGGTTGTGTCATTTTACACATTGCTCCTTTAATGTCTCGTCTGTATTTTTATTTGGGTGTCCATTTAATCCAGTTTAACGTTATAAGGATGTTTGATCCAGCAAGAGCAGAGATCCACTGAGCTATCTCCAACTGATGTGTCCATGCTTTGCCCACAAAGCCATTCTGCAGCTGTTGCAAGGTTAAACAAACTAGATTTAGTTAGGATTCCCAACACAATGCTACGCTACCAAGCTGACCTATGTTGTTATGGCTACCCAGGTGACAGGTGATCCAAGCTAGGGTTGAACAGTGTGAGCTTTCACATGAATACTATCTACTATAGTCAGTCGCGGCCCCTTAAACAAAAACTCTGAGCTTACGTTTCTCATTCGGCTGAACAAATTTTCATCAGTGTTGTGTAAGAGCGTACTAGGAGGCGGAGCCTAGGTTCCATTGGAGCACCAGGATGTGAACTAGACTCTTATTTCATGATGCGTTATGTGATTTCATAAGAACCACCTCACACTGTCTAGTAGCAGCCGTGCCTCCACACGTGTGTGCTTCATCTCTGAAGCCTCCCTGTAGAGTTTGTGGGCTGAGCGGAAAGAAAGAGACAGACAGACTGAGAGAGAGAGAGATATGAAGGCAGTTAGCTGACTCTTTGACTCACTCCCTGCCAGCTTGCCTGCCTCTTTCTCCCTGAGCCTGGATGTGCGATATCACATTCACAGAGGAGGAAGTGAGACATGAGTCACTCGCTGACAGTTACCATACTGTACCCTGCTCAAAGGCTAAACCGCTTCAGCCACACGTCACTACGACACCGCATCAGTGTGTGTGTGGACTGAGTGTACCCTCTCCACAGCACCAGTCTGCCTCGGAGGATGATTAAGAGAGAGGGGCCATTACTTAAGTGCGCTCCCGATGAAACATTCACAGAACGCCTCTACACGGCTCCATCAGCATGACTGGCGAGACGATTAGCCGTCCTTTATTACCCATATAGCCTGGAACTGTGCTGGATTATTCTACCATTACACCTCACTGTGGACCACTTCAGGATCTTGTGTAGTTGCATCCTGCCTTTTCCTGCTTCAGGAATTCCCAAACAATACCAGCTGAATGTCTGGACATGGCAAAATAGGAATACTCTCGCTGCGTATTTTCATATAGGCTCATTTTCAGGTTCATGACAGTTTGGACTCCTTAAAGAGCCCATATCATGGAAAACACAAATTTCCTTCCCCACTTTCAGTAAATGAAGTAATCAAAGTAATATGTGACATAACATTTGCTCCCCTCTGCATACGGATCATATAAGCCACACATAACAGCCTGTTTTGAATTAATGGTTTCTGTGATGTCACAACAGACACATTTGCATATATCCATCTATTTAGCTTACAGCAGCTTAGCGCTGTCTGCTCGCTTTGGAAGTCTAAGGCAGGTGTGCTCACACCTGGTCTAGCCCCAATCTAACTGATCCAGGGGCTATATCTGGTATATGAGCCAGGTGTGTCTGACCTAAACACTCCAGTGTGGCAGATCTCCAGGACCAGGACTGAGCACCCCTGCTCTAAGGTGTTTCAGCTCTGCTAGCTTAAATGAGTTGATAGAGGACAACCAATCAGAACAGAGCTTATTTAGCTTAGATCAGCCTTAAAGACACAGGAACACAAAACAGGCGGTTTCCGGCATAGAGATGGGTTGAAAAACGTCATGCAAAATAAAATTATTATTGTTATTATTATTATTATTATTATTAGATACATTTTTGGTACATAAATCCACAGAAATGTTATAAGTGGATCTCACATGGACAAAAAAATAAAACAAAAAAAAGTAGGATATGGGCCCTTTAATCTTGGGAGTATTTATTAAAGGGCCAATACCATGGAAAACTGAATTTTTCCCATTTTAAGTTTCAAAACATACCATTCACCACCGTACCGCTCTATACAGTCCATATCTGGAAACTACGCAGCAAAAATAGTCGGTTTTGCATTCACTGTTTTTGTGATGTCACAAGACTGGACATGTTTACATTTATCCACCTGTTTAGCCTACAGCAGTTTAACTCCGCCCACTCATAGTGAAGTTCTGGGGAATGTTTCAGTGCCTTTCTGCATGGGGCACAATACAGTGCAGCCAATCAGAACAGAGCTTATTTGCATACTGTATGTCAGTCTTAAAGGCACAGTATGAAAACAGCCTGTTTTATTCTCAGGGACATGGAGAAGCTGGAAAAAGGTTTGGTACATGAAATCACCAGATGTTAAAAGGTAAAAGTTTGACAGCGGTCTCTTGGAGCCGTCACGGTCTGAAGGGCCACAATCACTGCAGTTACTCTTCCTGCTTCTCTTCTTCTGCCAGTCAAACTTAATCAGCGCCTCAGTGCTACAGTTACACAGGCTGTAAGCCAGCCGAGCTACCCGCACTCGTTCTCGCCTCGTATGAGCCGTAGATAATCGCTTGTGTGGCTGGAAGCATGCTTTTCAAAGACGCAGCGCTGCCTTCCGACACTCAATACCAGGCTCGTTATAAACGGCACTGCCTCAGATATTATGTAACCGAGCAGAATAGAGGAAGCTGGCCAGAGTAGGACCAGGATGCGTGTGTGCTTGTAGAGCAGCCTTCCTTTTTAGGATCAGGAAATTTCCACTGGAGTTTAAGATCTGGCCAAGGAATGCATGTGAAGACATGGAAGTCATGAGGTCTGTCCACTAAACTACACACTGGCCTGTATCTCCTTCAGGTATATGAGCATCAGGACGGAAGCAAGTCCCTAAAGCTGGGAGACTTTGGCTTGGCAACAGTGGTGGACGGACCGCTGTACACTGTCTGTGGGACACCCACATATGTAGCACCTGAAATCATCGCAGAGACTGGGTAAGTTACACCAACACAGTACTTACAGCACGCTAACGCGTTACACTTACTGAGTTACCGTACACCAACATGGTACTTACAGCACGCTAACGCGTTACACTGAGTTACTGTACACCGACACGCTACTTACAGCACACTAACGCATTACACTTACCGAGTTACCGTACACCAACATGCTACTTACAGCACGCTAATGCGTTACACTTACTGAGTTACTGTACACCGACACGCTACTTACAGCACGCTAACGCATTACACTTACTGAGTTACCGTACACCGATATGCCACTTACAGCACGCTAATGCGTTACACTTACTGAGTTACCGTACACCGACATGCTACTTACAGCACACTAACGCATTACACTTACCGAGTTACCGTACACCGACACGCTACTTACAGCACGCTAACGCGTTACACTGAGTTACTGTACACCGACACGCTACTTACAGCACATTAACGCGTTACACTTACTGAGTTACCGTACACCGACACGCTACTTCCAGCACGCTAACGCGTTACACTGAGTTACTGTACACCGACACGCTACTTACAGCACACTAACGCATTACACTTACCGAGTTACCGTACACCAACATGCTACTTACAGCTCACTAACGCATCACACTTACTGAGTTACCGTACACCAACATGCTACTTACAGCATGCTAACGCATTACACTTACTGAGTTACCGTACACCGATACGCCACTTACAGCACGCTAACGCGTTACACTTACTGAGTTACCGTACACCAACACACTACTTACAGTACACTAACGCATTACACTTACCGAGTTACCGTACACCGACACACTACTTACAGTACACTAACGCGTTACACTTACTGAGTTAGTGTATAACACTGCTAATGTAGCTCAAACTCTTGTTCTTATCTCTCTGTAGTTACGGCCTTAAAGTGGATATTTGGGCAGCTGGAGTCATCACATACATCCTGCTGTGTGGATTCCCACCATTCCGGGGGTAGGTTATGTTGTCGCTATTGTCACTATTGCTAGTGGTCCCGGACTTTTGGACACCCATGAACATTGTGGCTATTGTATTGTGCTTGAATAGCAGATAATATAGTATCTCTGATATTTGCATATGAAGATGTGAACGCCGTATGCCATCGTGCATACATTTAAACCTGCTGAAACCGTGTTTTCCTGGACGCAGGAGGATTCGGGGCACTGCTGTTGCTGTGTTTTGTTCTTATTGGGTCGATTCAGATCCAGATTGTGTGTCAGTTGATTTGTGGGCCCTCTGTTTCACTCCTTATGCAAACACTGGGATTATGATGTGTGAAGTGCGCTAGCCAGTGTAGGAAGTGCAATATACATTACTTATGTAAGAGAGCCGGGTCGGCAGTGCCCCCATGTGGCGACAGGGGGAACTACGCTTAGTTCAAGCTGTGTTTCCTTTTGTTAATGTGATGTGGTGCATCTTTCCACAGGAGCACGGAGGACCAGGAGGCTCTGTTTGACCAGATCCTGCTCGGCCAGTTAGAATTCCCTCTCCCATACTGGGACAATGTGTCAGATTCAGCAAAGGTGAGGGGAAAATGATGGATGTGCTTTTTACTTTCATGGCATTGTCGGTGGAATCTAGAAGCTTCCTTTGGGTCATGTTTCGACCCTGTACTGTGCCTTTACAGCAGTTAGATTCTGCTAGAAGATCATGTGTACATGGACAAATGTGAGCGGATGAAGCATCAAATGAGTCATTTAGGATCAGGACTAACACTTATATGTCTCTGTGCTGTGTGTCCACTTGCAGGAGCTGATCACGTCCATGTTGCAGGTGGAAGTAGATCAGAGATACACAGCTCTGCAGGTGCTGGAGCATCCCTGGGTCACTGTAAGTACCTTCTGGTATCTTCCCATAACTCTCAATTCCATTCAGATTGATCAGTGCTACGTTAATTAATGTAGCATCGTTCCCATCAACACCGTTCCAACTGTGGAACGTTTGGTCTGATTGGGAATGGTGTGCTTGTATATGGGCAGACCCCCAAACATGAATTCAGTGTTGGTCTGACCCGCACTTGTCTGTTTGTCCCCCCCCCCATCCCTCGTTCCTCCCATAGACTACCATTAATTTTCACTCTCCATTCAAACCCTACTGTCTCCTTTAACCTACAACCACCAAACTGCATTTACCCACTCAGGGCAGATCCCCAAACTCTAATCCACAGACATACTGACCCGCACTCCTCTGTGTCGTTTATTATCCCTCGTTCCTCCCATAGACTTCCATTCATTTTTAGCACACCGGCTAGCAACAGGCTTAAGATGAGCACTCACTCTGCACTTTCTACAGGACATGTGCTTTTCTAGTTAATTTACATGCTGGCTTAAAATAAATTCCGAGTTGATTGATGGGTTAGATCACAGACATAGAGTAGATGAATAGCAACCTGAAACACATACAGCGTCTTCAGAAGCGAAGGCTAAATCATATATTAACATGCGCTGACTTGCAGATGAACTGGATCTTAAATTAGTCTCACTAGTGAAATGATCAGCATGTTTTGATTGCATAAGAGTGACTCATTTTCAGGAACACACACACACACACACACACACACACACGTAACATATATATAATTTTTTTATGGAAACTGATGTAATGAAGTGTTCTGCACTGTGCCATCTTCCCCCACAGAACGACGGCCTATCGGAGAATGAGCACCAGCTGTCAGTGGCAGGAAAGATCAAGAAGCACTTTAACACAGGCCCCAAGCCCAGCTGCACCACGCCGGGAGTGAATGTGATCACGGTAAGCTGTGATCCGCTGCCAGGTTACACGGGTTACAAAAACTAGTGTCCTCCAATTAACGTCTCATAATGCTGGAACAGGGGTTTCAGACGGATTAGGTCAGAGCTCCCAACTACCCACTTCAGCTCAGGGTTGTTCAATAGCTGATTAGTTGATTGTGTTAACACCTAAATATGCAGGCCAGGGTTGCTCCAGGATTAAGGAAGGTCTCCTGGACCGGACAGTGCAGTGCAGTATTCTGCTGCATTGCCAGGATCTGTGATGTTGGTCTGGGTCAGGTTCTGCCATAACATTAAACCATGTCCTTGTGTTGTGCTGGTGCAAGTGGATCAAGTCACATTACGTCAGTGTCACTGCAGTGCTGAGAATGATCCACCACCCACATCATACCTGCTCTGTGGTGGTCCTGTGGGGGTCCTGACCATTGAAGAACAGGGTCATACAGTATACAGAGAAACAGATGGACTACAGTCTGGAACTGTACAACTACAGAGTGTCCTGTATGGACAGTGGAGCTGATGACATGGACAGTGAGTGTAGATACAAGGAGGTGGAGCTGCTGAAGTGGCTGGTGGGTATGTAGTAGCAGGCTGAGCCCTGTGGTCAGTTTAGGAGGGATGTTTATGTGTGGGCTTCATAGGACTTAATTAATGTAACGTTTTCTCTCCACTCAGCTCGATCATGACTTCTGCATCCAGAGATCAGGGTCGTTGGACTTCTACCAGCATCCGGGGATGTACTGGATAAGGTAAAAAACACGTCTTCCTTTGCGGAGTGGTCCCTTGTACCCAAGCTACCAGTGCTTCTCTGTGTGAACGGCCCCTGTAGCGCGTGTGTTCTTAGCTTATCCATGTGCACTTCAGCTTCAATTACCAGTTAAACATGTTCCATTCATGATGCTGATGCTTCTCTTGGACTTGTGGACTGACAGACAGTTCCAATGCAAGTGGGTGCTGTCATCACATCCCATCCGTTCCCTTCCTTGGTCTAATGGCTTGAAGGAGAACTGCTGTAGTGTCTATGGACTCCCACTATCTGAAATGTGATGTGGCGTGATATATAGTGGCATCGTTTTGTAGATATAAAGTGATAGCTCTGCACGTAGACCGTCCCCAGATAAAGGTATAGACCCCAGGTCCTCAAATCTGGACCTAGATTCCAGTTCCCAGTCCTGGATTTTGTTCTCATTGGACTTACAGGGAACAGTTAATGTAACTGATTGACCAAGGATGACAAAGAAACTGGATTCAAGGTCTAGATATAAAGACCTGGTGTCTATAACTTTATCTGGGTTCGGTTTAGGTGCAGAACTATCACTTTAAGTCTATTAAAGAGGGGGTCCAGATTTGTAGACCCCCATTATAGACTTTATTGGTGTTTAAAGCTTCTTCAGCTTTCGGCATGCGGTTTGCACAGTCCAAATTGATGCTGGCCTAAGCCTCCATTACTTTCCTTGTAGCTCCAGCAGCAGACATGTCTATGATGATCAGCTACGTGTTTGCGATTATTAATAAAGTGCATACTCTGGACTCGTTTATCATGTTATGACCTCACTTCCTGGGTCAAACCGAGTTCTCCTTTAAAATCAGCACCTGTCTCATAGCATGCCCGCTAATGAACATGCCCTCTGTCTGTCCTCCAGACCACCACTCTTGATAAGGCGAGGCCGATTTTCGGATGAGGACGCCACCCGAATGTGAGCGCGCCGCCACGGATTACCCAGCCATCCTGTAGCCTCCCTGCCCTGTTCCCAGCCCCCTGCCTCTGCTCCGCTCTCCAGCTGTACATCCTTGACCCCGGCCGCTGCCCTGCACTCTCCCCAGCCCCGGCCACCTCTACGCCTGAGTCTGAAGACTTTTCTGCCCGCTGCGCTCAGACTGTCCACTCCCTCAGCTCCAGAGCAGGAGGGAAAGGGACGCAGATGGAGAAAAGAAGGGTTTATGAGGATTCAGAACACGGCAGAGTGGAAGGACAGGACTGAAACTGTTCTGCAGTCGGAACACAAAGGTGTAGGTGTGGTCTCACACCTGCAGAGCGTGACCACAGTTCGTCAGGACTGGGGGGGAATCCTTTGAATTACTTCACTCCATTGTAATAGTTTTCTTATTGATTTATACACATTGTATGCATTTTAATTAATTAACTTTAGACCGTCGGGTTTTCCCTTTTTCGGTTGATGGAAACCGTCCTCGGGCTCCTCCGCGTTGATTTCCGTTATCTCCGGGTCCAGTGTTGCTGAACGTTCCAGCCCGTGTTGCGGATGGTGCAGTTAACTGGCAGGTAGTTGATTATCGATTAGCGAGTCGTTTTCAATTAGTGCCTGCCTCAAGCCCCTGCAGTCCATTACTTCTGTGCAGAGGCGTCTGCTCTGAGAGTCCAGTCCTGAAAAACCGAGAGCCTCTTGCGCCGGCAGCGTGAAAACCCTCTCTGAGCCCCCTCGCAATAAATGCTCCCTCCTCGTTTCAGTGGTAAGCTCCCTCTCTCTGCTCTCCTTCCCGCTCAAGCCGCAGCTGAAGGTGCTATCTGGTGCAGAGAGCATATTCACGCAGAAGATGGGGACCGTGTTTTTTTGTTTTTGTAATCAGTGTAAATAATATGATTTCAATTATTTTGATATCGACAATATATTTCTTTAACTTAACTAGAGAACATAGCAATTGCATACGACATTGTTGAGCTGTATGTATCGAACATAAGCACAAAGGAGGCAGTGATGATGTGGGAACGATTACTTCGACTGTCCTGGGACAGGCTTGCGACAGATCAAAGTGTCAGACTGAAATACAGGGTTCGAATTCAGACCTCACTGATGAAGTGTAGCAGGAACCAGGGTTGCCCCAAACGATGCTTCGGTTACCCAATAAAATCAGGTGATACATATACATGTGTAACCTTGAGGATAGCATTAGCATCAAGTTGACAAAACCTTGGCGCTACACCGTTTATATAAGCTCACCAGACAAAAAAACAAATCACCTTGCATATTTAAGGTGGTAGTAACTTCAGGCTCCTGCAGATGGCGCTGCATGAGGATGATGGGCCTATAAATCCCTGCAGGGTGTGAGTGACGGGATCCATAGATTGGGAAGAGGTGGTACAGTGCAGGGAATGTCTCGTTCCATGTGTGGAAAATGGCCCCAGAGCAGATGTTAATGATTGGCTGAAAGGAGTGACTGCATTTGGGCGTGTCAAAGACCATAGTGTGAAGGAAGTAGCTGAATCTGCAGGTGTATGGAAGCGTACGGTCATACGGGTCTACTAGCAGTGGATAAAATCCCAGTCTACAGGGAATTCTCCTCGGAATTGTGCCAGGGAAGGCATCCACCAAATCTGGACCAACTGACCAATTCGAACATTGATGTGGCTACATCCAGAAACTTGTCCAGTACATGCCCAATCCAGTCACAGCTGTTATTGGAGCTTGTTGTAAGGCACGTTTCAGTAGCAGGTGACTCTCTAGTTTGGTGAGCTTATTTAATTTCAGCTCCTGACAACCAGCCACAAGTTTCCCATCCCTTGGGCCCTAGTAGGGATAGACGTGATGCACCTCTCTCATTCCTGCATATTTCATCATGAGGTAGAAGATTGTTCACAATGCAATACCGTCATAACATCACCGTTAACATTCCAGTATCCACATCTATTTAAACACTGTACCACAGACGGATTTCTCTTTGGGTTGATCCGAATCTCAGAGACTTTGGAAAGCGGAAGGTGAAAACTGTACCAGTGCTATGTACTACAGCGGAATGCTCCTGTGAGTCAAAGACGAACAGAGGAGCGACAGTCAACGAACGAATAATTGCGTATGTCTATCTGCAAATATATAACCTGCATCTGCTCCAGAACTGACAGTGACACAGCTTTAAGGACTCACCCTAACTGCTTCTGCTCATTCACCATACTGAGAAAAAAAAAAGATCAGAGCTACCAAACCAAGTTGTGTGTACTTCCACAGGCATTGCTAGACCGGTTTCACTTGTATTTACATGATCTTCACCACTATTACCTGCCAGGATGGATATTACCTGGCAGTATGGGAAACAACTTTATTGTGTGCCTGGTTAGGGCCAACTGTCACACCCAAGCAAATAAAGTCTTGTAAAATAATCATGGAAATGTGTGGTTACCTTCCGCACCTTCTGTCTGAGCCGTTGTGTGGAACATTAAGACGCATGAACAGAGTCATTTCACACAAAAATCATAATACTGCATTTACAAGGGAACAGGTACACTCACAGTCCACTCCACTGACCATATAGGACACTCTGTAGTTGTACAGGTCCAGACTGTAGTCCATCTGTTTCTCTGTATACTGTATTACCCTGTTATTACTCTGTAATACAGTATACAGTATACAGATGGACTACAGTCTGGAACTGTACAACTACAGAGTGTCCTATATGGTCAGTGGTGCTGATAACATGGACAGTAAATTTAGAAAGTTGGTATTTAGAATTTGAATACTCCATGCTGAAAACATACAACTGCAGTAACAGCTTGTGCCATCACTCTGCTCACCCTATTAAATACTACTAATGACGTAACCATGCTCTATAGAGGGTATGCATGTGATGTCACTGTGGTTATGTGTGAAGGCTGTGAAATCAGAAGAACATCTAAAAAGGGAAGGAGCTGTGGCGTGAACGACTGCACACATACATACAGAACGATTTCAGAGTGACTGCTGAAAGCCAAAGAACAGAGAACCATGGGTCATGGCAATTAGCTGAAACATCAACAACAGGCCATGCTTTGCTCTCTGCGCACATTCTCAAGTCAGCAGAAAATGCACAAATGCAAACACACTTCTGGTCATACCTGGGTGTATGTGGTAAAGCAGTGTCCTCAGAAGGTGGGCATCGGCTATACTGCATTACATCACAACTACACTATTTGGGGGAGCAAGTTAACCCTGATATCGTTTCCCCACCTGTCGGTGCACAGTGATGAAGTTACACTCATTGTCCAAAGATAGTTGCTCCCAGAAGGAGGTGTGGGACTGCAGGTCTGTTGGGAAGGAAGATAAAGGTTACCAGGATCAATAACTGATGATAAATTTAGACTGATATGATCAATATTTATTGAGCTACACATACAGAAGTCTGTCTCTCAGTATGGCGTCGGGCCGCCGTGTTTGCTAACCCAACA
>CM067490.1:30734204-30752843 GCA_034552555.1 Semaprochilodus insignis | reverse complement strand
ATTTATTAGATATATAATAAAAGTTTATTACACACACACACACACACATATATATATGTATATATTAAACATCATTAATTGTACCCCAGATATAGTTACAGTATAGAATACGTGTGTTTAATATTCTGCTGGGTGTTCTGAAGGAGCCTCGTACTGCAGGACACGTGTACCACCTTACCTACCAGAGCCGTGTTACACCTTTGCTGGTGAGTCTGTTGATAATCGGTTCAGGGAAGTTCACCAGCTAAACACGCAGTTCAGTCTCCCTTCAGTACATGACGTTTAAAGGAGCTTCTTATTGACCAGCTTTATTAGGGAGCAGAGGAAGAAGGCGGAAGGAAAAGTAGTTCCTCTACTATCATTTACAGCAGCATTTCTTTATTATTTACATTGAACACACATCCGTCCTACTGAACAAGTAAACAAATGATTTTGAGATTTTTGATGCCGAACTGACTCTTAAAAGTGAATGAATTATTATTACTGAATTTCTGTAAAGCTGCTTTGAGACATCAGTTGTAAAAAGCACTATATAAATAAATTAGATTTGATTTGATTAAAAGTAAACATCAGGATTGGCAGTATTGATATTCAGGCAGTAATCTCCCTACTCTTGACCTTCTCAAGACTCGTCTTTAGAATTAGTATTATTACCAACCATCTGCAGGTGTACATACCATCATGGTCCAAAGATAAACTTTCACGCATCATCTGAACACAGCAGCTGCTGTTTACACTGGACCAACAGAAATGGCCCAAAACTGCTTGGTAAGACGTCTGGTTCCATTGACTTCAATGTTAAAGTTAATTGAGGTTTTGGGCCTCTCCTGTAAAGCTGCCATTTAGGGAATGCTTCCATTGTCTTACATCAAAGTTAATTTGATATACCATTCCTGTCTAATTCCTTACCATTCTGTTGATGCGAACAAAGTCCTCTGGTTTTTTGGCCCAGGCTGGGAGCTCCACGTCACTCACAGGTGTGCGGTCCTCCCTCACACCCAAATCATAGCCATTACTGTTCACAAACATCTCAGGGAGGTAGTAGAACTCCGGGATCAACTCCTGTTCCACAAATACACACGTGCAACAACGCAACAATAGATTATATCTGTACAGAAATCAACTGAGTTCTGATTTTAACACACAAAACATCATAAAAAAAAGAATGTGAAAGAGCTGCGGGTTAGACCAATCACTACGCGGCAAAACATGAGATCTTGGCAACTAAAATAATCTTATATCTAGTTTAAAAGTCTTAAAATTCCTTCTGTGAAAATGTCGTAAGCTAATTCTAAGATTATTTCACCTCATTTTCCAGGCGGTCTATACTAGTTTTAAGCGGTTTTGCTAAACCAACTTTTTCCTCACTATATTTGCAGGTAAACTTTTCCTAAAATAAGGACAATTCTACTTATAAAGTGAGGAAAATTTGGTTTACTAAAAATCACATGTAAAAATGTCTGGAAATAAAGTATTAAAATAATGATCCTACAACAATCTTAAAATGAGCAATTTAAGATAAATCTCACGCCGTCAGATTGACGCACGCTGAGCTAAAATCAAGGCTGGGATTAATTAACAGATTAGCAGTGAGGTCCAACAAACTGAATCCAGGCAATCAAAGTGCAAGGGACAGGCAAAGTCAAAAAACAGGAGACAGGCGAGAGTCGGAATACCAAAGAGATGATCAGCGAGGGCAAAACAAAACCAGAGGAAAACCAGAGATCAGAACCGGGTCAGAAAGCCAGAAAGTCAGAACAGGGTCAACAGAGAATGACCGCTCGGTACACTACAGAAATGTGGCAGTACTTCACAATGGGTCAGCGTGAGAGAGGAGCATATGTACAAACAGACTCAACTGACAACAGGTGTGATCAATACTCGGGAGAGGCCGATCTAGGTAAAGGGACAGGATTGGTGGGTGAGGGACATGTGACTGTGATGTCACCAGGTAGGGGGTTCTGGGAGATGGAGTTCTGGGGATCGGAGGCAAAGAGGAAACCCGGAAGTGTGACAATAAATCAGGTAGATATAAGAGCAGTTTAATTAGCAAGATCTCATTCTCAGCTCTGCAGGGTTGAGGATTTTAGAGCTTACACTGGCATACAGAACTGTAGCACAGTCCGTCATTCCGTCTCACCTTGACGTCGGATGTGTCCCTCTGGCAGCTCCTCCAAGAGCGCATGATGCCAGCGAACGTTCTATCCGGGTGGTCGAACTTCTTGTCGTTCCCGTTCAGGTAAAACGTGGTGAAGGGCTCCTAACGTGGTGGGAAACAGGGAAAGGAGGCAGGAAGATTAGCTGCTGTATGTGTGTGCAGTACAGGCATGCGGAGTGCAGAACGGCAGTGCTCACTATTCTGTGGAGCCAGAGTAGAGTGGAGGCAGCCGTGGAGTAGAGGGAGGTGTAGTGATGTGGTGGGGTTCCGTCCTCCTCCCATGTCTCATAACGCTCCGCGTAAAAGGCCGCACGCTTCGGATTCAGGGCTCCGATTGGCTGAGGGAAAGAAATAAGCCGGAAGATTGGGTGAGAAAAAATTCCAAGGATCTGGTTTAGCTCATGACCTTGATGATGATGGTGACGGGTACAGACTGTGGAAATGGTCCGAACGTACCTTTGACAGGTCCCTGAAGTTGCCGGGCAAGGTGAGGTCCAGCTCCTCGGACTCGTAGTTGGTGAGGACCCAGGGGAAGACCGGGTACTGGTTCAGATCATTGTACGTTCTCCCTGGACACAAAGATACAGCATGTGTGAAAGGTCTGTGGAATTTTCTGTTCTGATTTGTGTTATTTTCTGGTTTTCCTTCCCTCTTTACTCCCTACGTTGCCATATCCATACGTTTCAAGCTTCCAGACCGCTGCACGCAGCACTTTCTTTAACTCTACAAGAGAATGTTCAGCCTTATAGCAGGAGAGTCCATTCGTACCCGGAAAGTGGCTCCAGGTTTTCATTCCAACAAAGCAAGAGATCGCAGGATCAGTTGTTTGAAGGCTGAGCAGCTGATTAACCAGGTAGAATCAGGTGAGCTCCTGCTCATTTGGAATGAGACCTGCAGTCACGCCGGCCCCTTACGGATAAGACTGGACACCCCCGCCTTACAGGGCACTGCCCTTGTTATTTCCAGCTACCATGTCACCAGAGGCCGCAGCACAGGTGCGCCTTCCACCCTCCAAATTGGTGTATTAACAGGCCCTGTGACAGCCGAGGCCCGCCTGGGTCGATGTTCTAGCGCTCTCCAAAATAAAGACTTCTCCATGATCTGCCTCCCTCGTCTCCTGACTCCTGGTTCAGAAAGATTCCATACAGGTCTTAGCACAAACAAACTCTTACCTGCAATGGTGTTGAGGAACATGAGGTACTCAAAGTTGGAAATCTCCCGCCTCTGCCAGCGCTGGGTCATGTTGGAGGACTTAAAGAGCTGCCGAGGCGTGGCCAGAGAGATCCGCCTGCAAGCAGGGCAGACATCAAAACGGTCCCGTAGACGTAATGCTTAAAAGGTAAATACCATACAGAGAAAAGTCCAGAACACAATCTGCCTGCACTGACACACCAGAAGTCATGTGGTATCAGTGTGTAAGGTGATGGTGAAGGGGCGTTCCCTCAGGGGACGGCTTGGGAACGCACACACCTGTATAAGCTGTGAGGTGTTGTCTTGTGAGTGAGGCTGAACACTGGCCAGCGTGCTCATGGCAAGGAGACATGAACTATCGGAGGCATGATAGCGGGTGCCAGACAGATGGGACATTCCATTTCTGAAGTTGTGTGGACATTTAACATTCCTCGATCCACAATGTCACATGTGTAACGGGAATACCTCATAGACAATAATTTCACCCACAGTGGACAGTGCGGTGACCGCCCACGGGTGCTTAATGATGGTGACCGTCTGGCTAGAACTGTCCGTGTGAACAGACATACGACTCACATCCACATTCAATACAGGACACCCACACGCAGATCCCGCAGGTCAGTGCAGCGTTCTTTAGCTTCCATGGGATACGGGAGCAGAAGACCCTCCAGAGTGCCTCTGTTAACACCACCACACCGGACACAGCACCGCACCTGGGCTCGCGAGGTTGCTAACTGGACCCTAGAGGACTGGCAACATGTGGTGTGGTCCGATGAGCCACGGTACCAGTTGTTTGGGGCTGATGGTGGGGTTTGTGTGTGCCATGGACAAGGCCAGTGGCTCCATACTGGTGTGGGGTATGTTCCCATGGCTAAACATCCCTCCACACGTCCCCCATCCACTTACAGAACTGATGCCATGACGAGTTCCCGCAGTTCACTAGACTAGAAGGGGTCCTACAACACGACTAGTTCCTGTCCCATGACTTTTGGCATGTCAGTGTAAACAATCCGATCTCAAATAAGAGCTTATACTTCAAGTCCCATCAGGAATACAAGGGACCATGTCCTACCTTGCTTGAGGGAGGCCATAGCTGGTGCCGACCCCGACTCGGGGTAAACTGTACACCACCTTTTTGACTGTAGCCTGATCCGGGAAGTTGAACATGACTGAGGCTATGGGGAAGAGAGCACACAGTTCGTTTTACACTGGACAAAAGAGGACGTGTTATCCATGCGCTGCAGGATCCTAATACCGAGGTTTTGTTACTTTAGGGTTATTAAAATGTTCTGGTCTTACTTCTGTTGGCCATAAAGACCTCCAGGCCGGTGTTTTGCAGCAGGTAACGCCTGGCGAACACCGCTCTGATCTCACTAAACATCCACTTCCCATGAAGACCCTCGGAGTACGCCAACACCTGAACACATACACAAACACACAACAAGGTAAAACCGAGGCAGAGCTCCTCACTGCTATTACAGCTCTCTATGAATACAAGCAACGCACATATCTTCAACGACGTGGCTTCTATCACTGATAAAAGGACTAAGCTCATGTCCAATCATAAATCACTGTGTTCGTTCAGCAGCGGGGCGATCCTGCGGGAGAAGAGAGCTCACTAGTATAGCGGCTAAAGTCATAAATTAATTTAAAGCCGTCTCATTCGTTTATTGGATGTTTGTAATGTTGTAATTATGCCACACATCCGTACGGTAACCCAACATCATACGTCCATTATTAAAACATGCCTCAATTCAGATCTTCCGTCATTCGCAGTGTCTCTTTTACTGATTATTAAATGCTTACAAATACGTTCCCATGATTCTGCTGCATTTGACTTTCTGTAGAACACCTAGAAGTGGATTTTCCGACTGCTGGATAACATGAGAAAAAGGAGGAATCTGATTTGACTGACAATCCTGTACAGTCCAATTCAAATCCAATCAAATCAAATCAAATCCACACATTAGACAATAAATATACACAGTACCAAACACCAGAATAATTCTATTAAGCCAAATACACAGTTCTATATAGCAGTAATATGAAGTTATGAACAGGAGATATCATATATACACATGTACACATTCCCCTATATGCAGTTTGGTGAGTCTGGGGTAGAGAAAGGGATGCAGGATGTGAACTGGGGATAGAATATAGATACATACATACACATATTATACATGGGCAGAAGATAAACAAGATGTCAGTCTACATGCGCAGATACAGACATGCTAGTGGAGAGTGATGGTGAGAGTATGTGGTGCGGAATGTCCATGGAGACCATTGTACACCAAAACACTTCTTCTCAGCACTGCAGTGACACTGACGTGGTGGTGGTGTGTTAGTGTGTGTGGTGCTGGTGCGAGTGGATCAGACACAGCAGTGCTGCTGGACACCTCAACGTCACTGCTGGACTGAGAAACATCCGCCAACCAAAACTATCCAGACAACAGTGTGCTATGGGCGGCGTCCCGTGTCCACTGCTGAAGGACTAGAGGATGACCAACACTGCACTGTGCAGCAGCAGATGAGCTATCGTCTCTGACTGTACATCTACAAGGTGGACCAGCAAGGTAGGAGTGTCTAATAGAGTGGACAGAGTGAAGATAACCTGAGACTTAGTATGTGGAGGAGAGGCACGTACCTTTGGCTCGATCTTCTTGAAGGCAGGATCATCTTCATCCACCTCAAAATAAATCTCGGTGGTGGTGATGGACAGCGTACCCCTGGCGACAATCACAGGAGCCACCAGCTGGGCCGGCGTGCTCAGAACTACAGGACCTGAGAGAGACCAGGCCATTAATTATCCCCATGTTGTGAGACTGAGCTGTGCTACACGGATTTCTTCATCGGACTACATCGTCAGTAAAGTGATTTTGTTTCCTGATCAAACATGATTGTTAATTACGCTGCGTAAAGGAAACTAAAAGAACTAGATCATTAATTTGATCAAATAAAGATCAAATTAGCCGAGCATGTTATACACAGTCAGATGCTGAATAGGGTTGATGAGTTTGGCTGCTGTGCAGCCCATAATTAGTTCATTTAGTAAATCAGAGTGTCGCAGCAGCAGCAGCAGCTTCGGAGGAAGCCTCTCTACACTCTAGTGCAGATTCAAGAGCAATCTCCATCCAACTAGCGTCTGGCTTCTTGTGATTGTTAGAGTATCCATGAATTTCAGGAGGAAACTTGCCTCGGGATGTAAATACTCTGGGACGAAAAGACGCTAGAAATAAAGTACATTTACAAAATTAATACTACAAAGACCACATACAAGATGCATCACACATCACTTACAACACCCATCTACTTCTACACAAGAGGCTCTCAATCCCAGTCCTGGGGATCACATGCCCTGCACATCCGGGCTTTCCCTAATCTAGCACCAGAGGGGAATCCTCAGGGCCTTAAAGGCCTTTAGAGAAGACCTAAAGATTCCGGGAACTGCAAAACTAAATACATGTCTATAACGTGTAGTTCATTTCTATTCAGATAGAATCCAGCTCTAGCTCAGTTCCATTCTGGAGTTTTGGATGGAAACAAAAGGGTCAAATTCTTGAATAAGTCAAACCATGCACTGTTTTCCCTCCGTCTATGAGTTGGGACAGTTCAGCATGCTCTCCTGTTGTTCAGGGCTTTAGGAGCTGGAGAGAAGGCCTAACCATCAGCATCATTACAAAGAGTGCAAGCAGTTCGGTTTCCAAAACAACTCCTTCAAACCGCTCGTATAACGTGCTTTGCTAGCTTTCCTGGACCCCTGCACATGCCCACATACAACAACGTGAGCGGCCTCAAATACACCCACAAGAGACACACTTCGGGCTAGTGTGAAGGTAGGGTTAGGTTTTCTGTAGCACTTCACAGGTCGGTAATGAGTAGGTAATGATATGGTAATTTTACGGTAACAAAATTGTATTTAATTATTAATTAAAGGCCAAATTCCTAGTTGTTACTACATAATAAATCAGAAATTGTAGTGAGTGTTAAGAAGGCTGTTATGAGATGGTATAATAATGGGAAGAAGTTGTACTTACCTAAAAATGACCTGCTTATTTTATAGTTCTTTATGTGTAATAAGTGAGCTACTGTAGTGGTAATAAGGCAGTCATGTAATAGAAACACACTGGGAACAAACACGCTCCTAAATATTATATGCAGGTCTTGTAGTCATTAATAAATGAAACGACAGTCATTGTATTTTTTTTTGACCTGCTTGTTTTATATTTCTTAATGAACAATAAGAGAGATTAATAATAACTGAGTATGTGTATATAATATATATAATTATTTGAGTTATTAACCCAAAATCAGTGAAGTGGTTCTGCTGTAATTATCTGGTATCAGGGCTGTAAAATACTAATCCACTTGTTTCTGTTTTATTTCTGACCTGTTATGTATTTAGACGGTCAGACACAGTGTGAGTTACAGGCAGTAATTACAGTAAACCTACTTGGTATTAGAGCCGTAAACAGGAAATTGACTTATTTCCATCTTGTTTCATACTTACTACACCTCCAATCGGGTCAGAACACCAGTTCAACATGGTCTTGTGCTTCACATGTAGGCCCACCTATAGACATGTACTGTCACCCAGGAATAGATGAGACCACAACCATTTCTGCTCTCTTATTATTCATAAAGAACTATAAAATAAGCAGGTCATTTTTAGGTAAGTACAGCTCATTACCATTATTTTACCATTTCATAACAGCCTTGTTAACACTCACTACAAATTCAGATTTATTATTTAGTAACAACTATGAAATTACCATTTAATTAAAGATTAAATACAATTTGTTACCGTAAAATTACCATATCATTACCTACTTATTACTGACCTGTAAAGTGCTACCGGGTTTTCTGACCAGCTCCTGCAGGCCTGACCAATGGGAGAGCTCAGGAGAAAAATAATCTGATTGGTGTTTCAAGACTTTTACACTTCTCTATACGAGCAAAACTTAAACAAATGAAATAAGAGTACAACCATGATACCAGCTGAGTTTAAATCCATCACCGCTAATGAGCTAAAATTACACACAGTGCTTCAATTCCCAGGAATCATTAGGTCCTCTCGGATGGTTCCCATGCGATTTAACAGGCTCCCAATATGATGGGACAGAGAAGTTAGGGCAGTGCTTCTCAGCCCTGGTCCTGGAGTCACCTTGGCCTGGACATTTCAGTGGATCCCTGCTTTACCACCCCCTGCAGCAGCTCTGAAAGGGCTTGCCCATGTGCGGCTAAGTTGAGCAGATCAGGTGTGCTGGGAGCAGGGACAGCACTAAAATGTGCAGCTGACTTCGGGATCCGCTGTTCCACACTAAAGCGGAAATGCCGGTGATGTGGCCCAAGTACACTGATCTGGGATCAGCCTTCATCTCTCTCTGGTTAGGCAGAACCCAGAACTCCTAGATCAGTGCTAGAAACATTCCCCTTCCCCATAATGAGATACCTGCGAGATTGTCCAGCTCCTTCTCCTGCAGCAGACTGACCGCGTCATCATCTCCCTCCAGCATCAGCTCCGTCTCTGGGTTCTGACTCACCACTGACTGGCTCCGGAACGTCTTCTTCGACTTCTTGTTCTCCTCTTCCTCGGGAGCTGTGGACGCAGTACAGGAGTGATTCATGTCGAGGTCAGCAGTGCGGCGTTCGTGTTACACACTCCTTATTATACAGAATGATGTGACAAAAATCTGGACAGTGCTTTAGAGTGGTTTTACGCTCTCTAGCAACAAGAGACAGGTTTTAGCTGGGGGGCCTGGTGAAGAACCCTTTGACCTTTTCATGCTTCACTCACAAAAGGTGTTCATTTGTAGATAGTGCTGTGAGGAGAATCCAGAACGTTAGCAAAGGTCCTGTAGGACCTAATAAAACACTGCAGTGAGCTTTCACCTACAGTGTCCAGGCTGTATTACCGAGCTGGACCAGGCTGTAGCAGCTATTCTAACCAGCCTATAGTAAAGTGGTCAGACTGGGAAAATCCCTTTCTGGTGATTTTGAAGGTGGGTCAAAAAGCTTTTCATTGATTGTTGGGGGCCATAAGGCGTAGACTCAGGATAATGTACATATACTTTCAAGAGTGTAAAAATAAAAGTAAAAAAATAAAAACACCCATGACTTCCTACATGCTAGCATTAATGCAAATAAGCTTTGGAGCTAAGTGACGTGAATTTGGTGAACGGTCTACAGTCACTCAGAATGACGTGCAGAGGCAAACAAATTACACAGCTCCTCCTGAGAATGAAACAACGCTGGGTTCAGGTGCTCATCAGAAGGTTGTACACACACACTGGTAGACGTGTATACGCCCACCACACAGAAAAGACAGCAGAGAACGTAGCCCTGTTCTTTATTTGTGTCCAGATCTAACACAAGTGCTTTAGCTGTGGGGTCTGACTGGGACCTCTCTGTCGGCTGGGAGGGTTTAAGTTAGAATCTGCTCTGGCTTAGACTCTGAGTTACGAGTCTGACCAACTTGAACAAAGTTAATTGTAATAGACAGCTGTGATGCGGTTTTCTTTCCAGGCACCAGCACTGGCCCTCGTTCGGGCAGCGCCGGAGCTCAAGGCAAGTTCGGACTCTAATCTCCCACTGAACACTCAGCACTTCCATAAGTTGCCCTTGATAGGAGCTGCTACATGCTGTAAACGTAAATATGGGTATATCATTTTCCACAAAAAATGAGATCTTGGCAAGTAAAATGATCTTATATGGTTCTACAGGTGATCGTATAGGTATTTCCCACAGATCGTATTTCCCACAATTCTTAATTTGAGATTGTTTTAAGCTAATTTTGAGATTATTTAACCTCATTTCCAGGCAGTTTTTATTTGTTGTGAGTGATTTTTCTAAGACAAAATGTTCTCACTATATTGGCAGGTAAGTTGGTTTGTTTCAGCAGGCTTCTTACAATTCGAAAAATGATCTACCAATATAGTGAGAACATTTTGCTGACTAAAACGACTTAAAACAAGTAAAAATATCTGAAAATTAGTTAAATAATCTTACTAATAAGCATACAACAGTCTTAAATTAAGAATTTAAGAAGTTAATTAAGTTATAAGCTCATTTTACTTGTTAAGGTTTCTAGCGTATTCCGCTCGTATGAAATTTTAAAGGCTGCATTCTACGTCACATCCCGTAAGGATGATGTATAATAATGTATGATCTCAAATCCTGAGTCTACCACTCGTAAATAAGACTAGGTCTGGGCTCAGACTGCAGGTAGATCTGTTTCTCAGATCAGACCTTTAGAGACGAGTGTCCACACTGTCATTTGCAAGTGACCAGATTGGATTTGTGTGTCCAGACATCACCAATTGATCTCCGTGGGCTACTGGGGTACATGTGAGCAACTACGTGGCTCTGCTGGTGATGTGGCTTTCATAAATGGAAGGAGGAGAGACGGAGGTGCATCATCTCACCCTCCAATCAACCACTGTGTCAAGTCACGGTGCACAACTTTCTGGTGCTCTTCTTGAATCACAGATCTTCCGTCACTCTAGACTTGATATCATCCTTGTTTCTCACATAGCGAGTGATGAGGAAGACACTCCAAAGTGACACTGAGGAAATCTGATCTGAGCAAGATCCGACTGGCATCACATTTCAAACCACCTTCAAAAGTCTGCATGTGTTTTTTGCCGCCCAGACTGTAATAAATCAAGCTGGACACAATCTGGATGTAATGTAACAGCTGTGCGCTGAAATGCCTTTCTCACAAGACTCAAATGGGAGTTTTGGCAGCGTCCAGCTTGTTGAATCTCACATCAGTTGCTTGGAAACAATGGATTTGTGAGCAGAGCAGGGCCAGGCTAACCGCCAGTGACAGTGATGTGTGTTTGTATTTGACGGTTCTGGTTCTATGCTGGTTCTAGAACCCTTACTCTAAGCTGTACTGGAGAAAAGGATTGGAACATATATAATACGCAAGGTAAGGTCTTAATACACGCACTAGTACATACAGGTAAAAGAAAGCCACTGACCATAATCCTCCAGAGACTTTAGAGACACATCTGAGTGGGTGGAGCCAAAAGCATTGCGTACGAATCTCCGCCTCCTGCGCAGGTCATCCTCCCAGTAGTCCAAACGCCAGAAATCGTGCAGCTGGCTGTGAAGGGGCAGAAGAGAGGCCACAGGTTACAGGAGAACACGTTCCTAAAATAGAATTTAATCATCTTTCACCCCCCAGTGCGCTCTCATAAGTGTCGTTCCGGTGTGGTCCATGTGGTTTCATCACTAATACTCCCAGACAAGGTGCTCATATCCGCACCCGGATAAACATCATTACGAAGGTCTTAATATCCTCCCTTTCATTTGGATGAAATTAAAGCAGTTATCGAAGCAACATCATCACGGGACATCATCTCTCAGCACCTCTGTGACATTGTGCCCCACGCTCCGTGTTTATTGGTCAGGATGTTGAGGATCTTCTGTTTCAGTTGGTTGGCGGTCACATGGTCTCTGTGCTTGGCAGCGCTGATGAGGTGATCGCACATCTTCTCCTCTTCTCTCCGATCCGCGGCATACTGAGCACAGTTCGACTGAGAAAGGCAGAGAGGGATAAGATCAGAGTCAGTACAGCTGTGGACGGCGGCTCATGAAAGGCCATCCCTTAAATCCTCACTAGTCAGATTAACACTGATATCAAAAGCATGGCATCTAGTTATTAGAATCATCTCACTCATAACACACGGTAACAAGTGGAGAAATCTTGAATGAAGTAAAGGACCCATTACATCATGCTATACACATCCACCCGCCACTTCATTAGGTACACCTCCCTGTATCTACACTCACTGTCCATCATATCAGCTCCACTGACCATACAGGACACTCTGTAGTTGTACAGGTCCAGACTGTAGTCCATCTGTTTCTCTGTGTACTGTATTACCCTGTTCTTCAATGGTCAGGACCCCCACAGGACCACCACAGCTAAGGGGAATTAAGCCACTATTACTAGGCTGCTCCTCTAGTATCCCAGGTGGTTGCTATTGTGTGGCTAGATGGATGTCATGGCGTGGTATGCCAGGCAGTTAACAGGGAGTTGATAGTTTATTTGTGTCATTGTGATATACGTGGAGTGCACAAACTTTTGCCCAGATAGCAAGCGGATGTGGGCCACATCCGGCAAAGATATGGCACCGCTGGCCCACTGTCGGCACTGGCAATCTGCTGTGAGCCAAAGGTGGGCCACATATTTACAACATACATTTGGCCCACCTGTCCCCAAACAGATCCGGTCCACGTCTGGTACAGGTACAGCAGAGTTGCCTGCTTTTGACTGAGACGTGGCCCAAATGTGGCGACATGTCTGCTGCATTCACAGAGCCTCACTCCATGCTGGCTGCAGTTTTATCGTGTTGTTGTAAAATTGGGGTTTGTATACGTGAAAGAGATGTGTGTGCTGAGAAGCTCCTGTCTGTCTGTCTTGCCGTAGTGGCTCTGTTCTGGTCTTTACTCGGTCTGAGGTCCGTTTGGCTCAAATACTGGGAAGCGTCAGCGTGCGCCGGTGTGACTCAAGGTGGAGAAATCCAGTCACAGTAACGACATCATTGAAAACGTCATTCTTCAGTATTAATTATTCAGTCTTTTCACTTATTCACATCAAAAGTGTTTTTTGGGGTTTTTTTGCCTTTTTTCTGCCAAATAATTTCGGTTGCTGAACTTTTAGTGCATCCCTAACATTTCATATATCGCCAATATATTAAATTCTACGTTCAAACTGTAATGTGCAAGCGTGTTGCTAAGTGTGATCTCCGTTGAGGTCATGTACTTAATTTCACTCAGATATTCAGTTTAAACAGTCTTTGTTTCTGTGATATGTAAATACGTTTCTGGAGGTCTGAATGTCTCACACAGATATAAATACCAGGAGCAGTGCGTGTGCAGTAGGTGTGAGGGAGCAAATGAAAGAGAGAGAGAGAAACGACAAAACACAAAACAGAGAAAGGCAGGCAGACACACTGCACAGTACATTCCATGACTGTAGACACAGACACGTCTGCTGACCTCGAACTCGGCGTGTTTGTGGACGTCCTCGGCTCTCTGTCGGTTGAGAATAAACTCCGCCTCGTTGGCTACTCGAACAATGTGGTCCTTCATGGCGTGGCACAAAAGCCTGAAAAACACACACACACACACACACACACACACACACACACACTGC
The DNA here is from genome assembly GCA_034552555.1 of Semaprochilodus insignis. NCBI lineage: Eukaryota > Metazoa > Chordata > Actinopteri > Characiformes > Prochilodontidae > Semaprochilodus > Semaprochilodus insignis. The sequence continues at coordinate 30,739,326 of CM067490.1, read as the reverse complement.
AGTCAAGACAGCAGAAAGGGCACAGGGCGTGCTCATACAGACCAAAATAATCTTTATAATCCATTTCATGTCCAACACTGGTCAACGGCCTGGACTAGAGTTAGTGCCTGTAGTCCATCTGGTCATCCTCTAGTCCAGGACTAGCTAAAGTGGGCTCAAAAGTATGTGGATACCTGACCATCACACCAAATGAGCTTGTTGGAAACCCAATTCCAAAGCCATGGGCACTGGTATGGAATTGCCTCCCCCTTCCTTGCACAGTCATGCTGGAAGAGGAAAGGCCCAGGCTATTATCCGGCTTCCACCAACCTTTACAGTCGGAGTGGGGCATTTCTCAAACTGGCTAGTGGCAGTGGTGGCATCCTGTGACAGAGCCACACAGAGACCTTCAGTGCGACCCTTTCTGCTGACATTGTTGGTCTATGTAGATCACATGGATGTGTGCTGGCATAGCTGTTAGAGATTGGAGTGGCTAGTGCTGGGCGGTATACCAGTTCACTCCGAAAACTGGCTTTTATTTTTGTTATGTTATGAATTTTTCATATACGGGCCACACTGGTTTAAATAGCCTAAACATGTCCGGAATGCAGCGCAGTGGTTGTTGTTTCACAGGGGACGTTTTTCATTGCTGCACCGCTAAACACGCACGGAACGGAGCACAAGTATTAGTGGAGGTGTTGAGCATGGTGAAAATGGACAGGGGAAGTTCTGAACCAGACAGTAGAAGATGATGACCCAGAAGAACTTTTGCCGAAATAAGGAGCCGTGTCTGTTGTCTGGAGGTACTTTGGGTTTAAAAGGTCGAACGTGGACCAAACAATCACTTACTGCAAATGCTGTCGAGCTAAAGTTGTCGTGGGAGGTGGTAACACGAGCTGCACCACCTTAGCCACACACATGCTTTGGAGTACCAGGAATGCATGAAACTGAAATCAGCTCCTTCCACACCGTCAGGTCAAACTGACCAAGCTAAAGGACGGGCGAGTCAGACGTCACTTGTTGAAGTGTTTGCTAAAGGTACGCCTTACGGCAGACAAAGCAAGCGGTGGGTCGAGATAACCAACTCCATAACAATTCATTTAGCCAAAGACATGGTTCTGATGAGCACAGCTGAGAAAGACGGATTCAGGGCTATGATAAAGACGCTTGATTCCAGATATGACATCCCAAGTCGGAAATACTTTTGCGAAATACCTAAATAACATCATGCATGGGGAAAAAAAAGTCAAATAAAAATACCGTGATATAGAATCGTGGTCATACCGCCCAGCACTAGGATTAACTAAAACACCTGAACCCAATAATTAAGATGGGTGTCCACATACTTTTGGCCAGAAAGTGTAGCACTGCTACCAAGGACCTGTAGCTTCACATGATGTCTGCATGTCCAGGAGGTGTCTAAGCATGCATGTGGGTCTGTCCCTCAGCCCTGGTCTACTGCACATTACACACCAAAGCTCCAGTCCTTCATCAGCGGCCCATCTATATCCACAGAGCCACTCTTGGTTTGGACACCACTCTCAGCCAGCAGTGTGAATGGTCCACCACCTACACAGCACCTGACCGACGTAGCACCTGACCAACAGTGGACTTGTGGTCAGATGCTGAATGATGATGGACTGAGTAGAGATGGCCTACCACCTTGTTTCCGGAAGCAGATGATGAGCCGATAGAGTGCAGGCTGAGCGTCTACGCTAAAGCATTCAATTCTACTTTAGCCCCAACGACTGTGTGTTCTTACCTGCCCTCGTTAATCAGCTCAATGAAGGCAAGTCCTGCGTTCTTCTGGATGGAGTTCTGCCATTCCTGAGACACCACACAAACAAAGCACAACAAGCATCTTGAAATGAATCCCATCATATCCGTATCTCACTTCCAAAAGGGAAATACAAGTAATTACCTTAAAATATAACAATGTAAACAAAGTATTATCGTCAGAGTGGGTCAGTGGAGCTGATCAAATGGACAGTGAGTGTAGATACAAGGAGGTGGACCTCATGAAGTGGCTGGTGGGTGTACCTAACAGTCAATCAGAGCAGACATTATGTACAAATCCAGTTTTAAAGGGATAAAGAAAGGCTGGAACACGGTCAGACAAGACCCGGGCCAGTCACAGCCATGTTAAACTACTGTGTGTGCGCCTAACGAGGGGGACCAGTCACGTTTCCTCATGAACGAGAGAGCCCGGACGCAGCAGCTGTAAGACCTTGGTAATGTGCTATAAGATAGCAGACATATCGACAATCTGTGCTGAGTGGCTGTTTGCCAGGTTCATATCAGAAGTCAGGGGGGAAGGGCGGAATGCACTTAGCCGGAGCTGCTGATGGTTCTAGAAGGACACATCAGAGGAAGCTCCAGTTACCACCCTCTTCCTGCGGATCAATATTTTAGGTTCGGTTTCGTCCCTAGAGCACCTAATGGAGGGTCAGTGTGGAGCCAGCGTAACGCTATCTGAGCTGATGGGGGATGAGGGGCAGACAGGATGACGGGAAAACAAGGGAGGAGAGGAGAGGAGAGCAGGGGCGAGAGCGGACCAAGGGTGGGATGCTCTGAGCTGCTTCTCCTGAACCAACAGCAAACAACAGAGGTAGACATCTAGGAGACCTGGGAAGTGAAGGCTTGTCCATAGTAGGCTTTGACACAGAGAGTTGTTCGAGCCCACGTTCGGTTCTGTCCCTGATTAAGGTTGGATACCCGTATAGACTTACTGGACGGACGGAGGGAAGGGACTGCAGGGCACAATATGGAGGAGAACGTAATCCATGTAAGGTAAGCAGAGACATCAAAACCTGCATCTCTAACTTTACAGGAAGGGCAGACGTGTTTAGTTAAAACATGGATACATATACTCAATTTCTGCTGATTTCTACTTTTCGGATTCATGTGAACACAGCAGCTGCTGGTTACACTGTGTGGAGGTTTTGTGATGAACACACCAATAGAAACGGGCCAAAATGGGTCGGAAAGACGTCTGGTTCCATTGACTTACACTACAACTACATCAGGTTTTTGGCCTCCCCTGTAAAGCTGCCATTTTGGAGATACTTGTTTTCCTTTGGACAGCGGGGATATACTAAAAGCTCAGCAATGCTGCACGATCCTGTAAACGTTTGGAGATACCATGTGCACCATCTTCTGCAGTTTTCAGTTTCCTGTCTCAGCAGCTGCCCTTTACACGGTGTGAAAATGTCATGGTGGACCAAGAAGCTAACAGTAACGCCTCAACAGAGCTGGGAATAAAGCCTGTGTATACGTCTCTGTATATTCATGTGCACTGACAGTGAAGACCATTTTGGCCCTCTACTGTAAAATGACTATTCAGAAGGCACTTGTTCATCTTCACACAGCGAGTCACATTTGCCTTTTTCCCCACTTGTAAATACTCACTGCAACAAAGTGCAAACTTTTTCAGTGATTTTAATAAGGCATTTTTTCCTCATTGTGTGAGCAAATAATGTGTCTTGTTTCAGCACGTTTCTTAAAGTAAGTTAAATTATTTGCCAGTAAAGTAAACTGATCTTATATCTGGTTGATACATCTTTAAATTCAAGTTCTAAGCTATTTTTAAGATTTAACCTCATTTCCATGCATTTTCACTTGTTTTAAGTGATTTTAGTAAGACAAATTGTCTCACTATGTTGGTAAATAATTTGGTTTTGTTTCAGCATGTTTCTTAAAATAAATAGTGAGAATATTTAAATCAAGTCTGAAACACCTATAAGAAAATTATACAATCTTAAAATTAGCTTAAAACAATCTAAAAATTTGAAATTTAAGACGTTATCAACTAGAAATAAGATTATTTTACATACCAAAATCTCATTTTTTCCAGCGTACCTGGGTAAGGTGGTCTTTTAAAAGGGTCTGACTGAGTGTCCTATATGGTCAGTGGAGCTGATACAGTGGACAGTGAGTGCAGATACAAGGAGGTGGTCCTAATGAGGTGGCCAATCGGTGTACATAGACACCAAGGCAGAAACACATCATCCAGGCAAAATCAAAGCACTGACTAGAAAAATCATGTGACACTAACAAGACGTTATTCCAAGCTGAGTTGGAGCGTCACTGCGGGTCCATTCGGCAGTAAGTGTTCGGAGCCGCATGTGCTGTGGCTGTATGTAGCTGAATGGATGTGACTGGCAGTCTCACCTGTGAGCACAGCAGCATCACCAGCTCCACTACTGACGTGCTGGACTTCATGCACACCAAACCTGCAGTGGAACAGGGCCAGAGGGCAGATGTTAACACACTCCCGCATGCTTAGACACCCACAGTACACATAGACATCATCAAGAGCTACAGACCTTTAACATGCAGCACTGAACTACATGGCCAAAAGTATGTGGACAGCCCTCCTAATTACTGAGTTCAGGGGTTACACATTGCTGTGCACTCCTCATAGACAAACACTGGAGTAGAATGGGTCAAGCTGAACAGCTCAGTGACCTTGAACGTGGGACTTGCGCTTCACGGAATGTTTTCCCTGCTTGATCTACCCTGGGCAACCGGAAGTGCTAGTATTGGGTAAAGGAACCATCAAGGTGCAACAACAGCTCAGCCATGAAGCAGTAGACCACACGAACTCCCTCTGAAGCGCATCCATCCTCGATACCCTCTGCATCATTCGCTACAGAGTTCTATACTGCTTCTGGAAGCAACATCATGAAACGGGCTTTCATTGCCGAGCAGCTGCACACAAGCCTAAGATCACTATGTGCAATGCCAAGCGTCGGCTGGAGGGTGACAAGCACAGCCACTGGACTGTGGAGCACATCATCTCTGGAGTGATGAATCACACTTCACCATCTGGCTTATGTCTGAAGGACAAATCTGACTTCCTACCACAGCACCAACAGTCAGATTGTGTGTTGGTCAGGTGTCCACATACTTTTGGCCACACGGTGCATCTTTATATAGTATATACCGCAGAGATTACAACAACCATATCAGACAAACAGTTAGGACAAGACATTCAAAACAAGACAGCAGCCTGGAAGGAGACTCTGACATATGGGAGGAGAGAGAGAGGGAGAGAGAGAGAGAGAGAGAGAGAGAGAGGAAGGGAGAGAGAGAGTGAGAGAGAGAGAGAGAGAGAGGAAGGGAGAGAGAGAGTGAGAGAGAG
>CM067490.1:30669687-30694246 GCA_034552555.1 Semaprochilodus insignis | reverse complement strand
TTTAACCCCTCACCCTAACCTTAACTAGAACTACAACTAGTGTAACTTTAACCCCTCACCCTAACCTTAACTAGAACTACAACCAGTGTAATTTTAACCCCTCACCCTAACCTTAACTAGAACTACAACTAGTGTAACTTTAACCCCTCACCCTAACCTTAACTAGAACTACAACCAGTGTAATTTTAACCCCTCACCCTAACCTTAACTAGAACTACCACTAGCCTAACTTTAACCCCTAACCTTAACTAGAACTACAACTAGGGTAACTTTAACCCCTCACCCTAACCTTAACTAGAACTACAACTAGTGTAACTTTAACCCCTCACCCTAACCTTAACTAGAACTACCACTAGCCTAACTTTAACCCCACACCCTAACCTTAACTAGAACTACTACTAGCCTAACTTTAACCCCTCACCCTAACCTTAACTAGAACTACAACTAGTGTAACTTTAACCCCTCACCCTAACCAGAACTACAACTAGTGTAACTTTAACCCTTACTCTAAACTCAACCAGAACTATTTACAAACTATTTAACCCCTTACTCTAACTACTAGTAGCCTAATTTTAACCTCTTACTCTAACCTAGAAGTACAACTAGCCTAACTTTAACCCCTTACCCTAACTAGAACTACCCTAACCCATCACCCTAGCCTTAACTAGAACTACTACCAGCCTAACTTTAACCCCTTACTCTAAACTCAACCAGATCTACTACTAGCCCAACCCTAACCCTAACTACAACTGATACTAGCCTAACACCTTCCTCTAACCTTAACTAGAATTACCACTAGCCTAACTTTAACCCCTTACCCTAACCTTAACTAGAACTGCTACTAGCCTAATCCTTAGCCTAACCTACCCTAACCTCAAAAGTTAATGATTTGCATTGTGGGGGTCCCCATAATGTGGCTTAAACCTAACACGCACACACACACACGTGCATACACGCGCACACACACACACACACACACACACACACACACACACACACACTCGCATACACGCGCACACACACACAAAATCACAGATTTGAAGCTTCTGCACAGGCCCCACTGTTCAGACACTCACACACACACACACACACACACACACACACACACACACACACACACCGATGAGTCAAAATGTTAAGCTGCTGGTTCCCTCCATGCTGCCAAAACCGAACTGCCGAGGTACAGACTCTACAAGACCTCTGAAGGTGAGCTGTGGTATCCGGCACTGAAACCTGAGCAGCAGACCCTGTCAGTCCTGTGAGATCCAAAATGGAGCTGCTGCGGGTCAGACGTTTTGTCCCACGTCCCAGGGAGCACAGAGACCAGAGCAACACCTTGAACTCCTAGATTGTCATCACTTCCCCAGGTAAACCGTGCACACAGACATCCATGTGATATAAAAGGAGACAGGGCTCGAGGGGCCCGGCGGCCTTCTTCCAATGCTCCAAGGTCCAGTTCTGACGCCTGCGTGCTCATCGCAGATCCATTTAGTGGTGAACAGGGGCTCACATGGGTCTCTCATCTGCGACTATGCAGCCTCAGGGAGCGATTCCATGGCTTGTGCCACTGTCTGGAGGCTCGTCTGATTTGGCCCTTACCAAAGTTGCTCAGGTGGACACACACATTTCCACCCTGACGTGGACTCTCAGAGCTATTGGGTTCATCCGAGTGGTCATTATGTTTTGGCTCACTGAAGTGTGGTTCGTGTATACTCACACTTCTGCTCAACACTGTATTTAAAAGCCATAACACACACATACAGAGACACAAGCAAACAGAACACACTCTCAGAGACTCACAGCCTGACAATGAAATGTCATATCGACATCAGCGGCTGCAGAACTATGAGTCCTCTTTGCCTGCAAGTGCTCACAGAGGACAGAGCGGCTCACGGGCTCATTCAGACAGTTAGCAGCTAACAGCTAGCTCAGCCCTCAGTTCACTTTTCACAAGATTACAGAGATTACAGGATTAGCGTAATCATTACCGTCATCGTACTCCTATCTGAGGTGGATCTATGACGCTGCGGTTGGTGCATTGCTCTCCACGAGCCAATCTTTTCCTACTTATCTCAATGAATGGAAAGAAGCATGAGCTGGATATTTCTCTTCTTCAGGAAAGTCAAGTGTGATGGATGCATTTCCCATAATTCATTTCTCCACCGTGAAGTATAGCCTTAGCAGATACATGCTCTGTCAAAACGATTATTGTGCTCCAGTTGGCTGTGTTCAACCGTCCCCTCGCTCTCCCTGCCTTACAGAGCCTTATTAGAAAGCCTAACTTTCCTAGCCTCTTCACAAAGTTCAACTTGGGCTCATGTTGGGTGAACATGAAGGCCATTCCATTCATCAGAACTCTCCAGAATGCTCCTCTTACCAATTCTGGACAACTTGGGCCCAATGGCATGGTGAATTCAACTGCTGGAATATCCCATCACTGTGGGGGTGAAGTCCATGAAGGGCTGCAAATGTTCACAAAGCAGTGAAACATAGCTGGCACTGGTCAAGGACCAGTGGACCCAACCCATGTCACGAGTACACACCCCAAACCAGGATGGAACCACCACAAGCCTGCACAGTGCCTTGTTGACAACTGGGGTGCATGGCGTCATGGGGGCTGCGCCAAACTCAAATCCCACCATCAGCCCCAAACAACTGGTACGGTGACTCATTGGACCATGCAACATGTTGCCAGTCCTCTAGGGTCATGCGGGATATGCATGTGGGGCTCCTGAATTGAATGTGGATGTGGTTTCTGACAGAGTCGTTCCTCTGTTCACACGGACAGTTCTAGCCAGACGTCGCCGGTCACCATCATTAAGCACCCGTGGGTGGTCACTGTGCTGTCCACTGTGGGTGGTAATGCCTTCTATGATGTATTCCTGGTACACATGTGACACTGTAGATCGAGGAATGTTAAGTGCTGCACAACTTTGGAAATGGAATCTCCCATCCGTCTGGCACCTGCTATCATGCCTCGCTCAGACTCTAATAATTCCCGTCTCCTTGCCATGAGCACGCTGGCCAGTGTTCAACCTCACTCACAAGATAACACCTCACAGCTTATGCAGGTGTGGGCGTTCCCAAGCCGTCCCCTGAAGGAACACCCCTTCATAATCTTGGTATGTCAGGGTATGCGCCTACTCAGTGAACCTTCCTTCAAATTCATTCAGTTGGAACAAGGTCCCGTTGTGCAGTGGACACCGAGTGTAGGTGCATGGCCGCACACCGCGTCTTTTCACTGCGTCCCGCCCCACATACAACCTAGACTACGGCTGTAAGGACCCTCGGAACGAAGACGTAAGCGTGCTCGGGCCCAGAACATTGAGCAATGTGAGCGCAGGCCAGTGGAGGAGCGGGGAGGGAGGACAATCAGGCTTAGGCAAGGTACAAGTGGGTCGTAGTGCGAGTACACCCTTACTTTACCACAGGGACAACACCGCTGTTCTGAAAACTCATTCATGTTTCCCATAGAGGAGAACTGATTGAACCCGTTCCGAACAGAAATGAAACGAACAAACACTACAATGAGGACGTGACGGTCTGAGGCAACTCACTTGTGTCCTAGGTGCTTCAGGAAGTAGCCGAGGACTTTGAGTGCCTGCACTCGAATGCTCTCGCTCTTCGAGGCCAGGAGCTTGTAGATGACCCTGAAGAGAGAACACATGATTCTGAGATGACGTATTTCTCCAGCATTCAAGTCCATGTCCCAGTTCATTTTCCATATTCCATATGACCATATTCCAGCATCTCTTTAAGGCCTTTAAGACTGATATATGTAAATGGCTGGTGTTTTGATTGGCTGTTCTGTATACAGAGTATAGTTTGTTTCCCTGTTCTTCAATGGTCAGGACCCCCACAGGACCCCCACAGAGCAGGTACTATGTGGGTGGTGGATCATTCTCAGCACTGCAGTGATACTGACGTGGTGGTGGTGTGGTAGTGTGTGTTGTGCTGGCGTGAGTGGATCAGACACAGCAGTGTTACTGCTGGACCTTGAACTGTCTAGCCAACAGCGTCCTGTGTGGCAGCATCCTGTGCCCACTGATGAAGGACTAGAGGATGACCAACACTGCAGATGAGCTATCGTCTCTGACTGTACATCTACAAGGTGGACCAGCAAGGTGGGAGTGTCTAATAGAGTGGACAGTGAGTGGACACAGTGTTCAAACCCTGATGTGGCTGTGACAGGTTGAATCTACTTCAGTTATGTAAGTGCAGCAGGCGCCATGTGTGTCCCCCCCCTCAGGGCTCACCGTATTCCGTTCCTCTGGTCGAAGGCCGGGATCATGGAGGCCGGATGCTCGGACATGAGAGCCACCAGAAGCTGCAGAACGTCATGGATGTTCTCGTCCTACAGAGGTAAGAAAGCAAGGTCAGGTGGAGAGAGAGAGAGAAGCAGAGAGTTGCCGACCAAGCACTACTTCAGAGAGCTATTAATACCTGTAGAGACAATCCTGAAGATATTAATACCTGCAGAAACAGGGCCATTACATAACACCTCAGGATCTGCTGTGCCCTTTACGTCGCCTCACTGCGTTTAACACACAGTGAATCATGGAAAGCTGGTGGGACACGTCTTTAAGGACCCTCTGCACCGTGTGCTACATGTTCAGCACTGACACACGGAGGTTAGCTGATTAGCTGCTGTAATGAAATAGTTCACACCATTCTCCCTCATCATAAAACTGACTCAGCAGCTCAGACACCGCAGAGCCTCTATTAGCCTAGCTCTGCCTCAGGTGGGTGCTACAGGGTTGCCATGGTGTTGCTATGGGATTCTAGATTATTGTTACATGGTCACTAAGCTAGGCTGTTCCTATGGTATCCAAGGTGGTTGTTAAGGTGTAGCTAGTCCATTGCTATGGCATCACAGGTTGTTGCTAAGGTGTCGCTAGGACCTTGCTATGGTGGTTGCTAAGGTACTTTTAGGCTGTTGCTATGTTATCCCAGGTGTTTGTTAAGATGTTGCTAGGCCATTGCTATGGCATCCCAGGTTGTTGCTAAGACATTGCTAGGCCATTACTATGGTATCCCAAGTGGTTGCTAAGGTGTCGCTAGGACCTTGCTATGGTGGTTGCTAAGGTACTTTTAGGCTGTTGCTATGTTATCCCAGGTGGTTGTTAAGATGTTGCTAGGCCATTGCTATGGCATCCCAGGTTGTTGCTAAGACGTTGCTAGGCCATTACTATGGTATCCCAAATGGTTGCTAAGGTGTTGCTAGGACCTTGCTATGGTGGTTGCTAAGGTACTGTTAGGCTGTTGCTGTGTTATCCCATGTGGTTGTTAAGATGTTGCTATCACATTGCTATGGTATCCCAGGTGGTTGCTAATGTGTTGCTAGGACCTTCCTATGGTGGTGGCTAAGGTACTGTTGGCTGTTGCTATGGTGTCCCAGGTGTTTGCTAAATACAGTTAGGCTGTTGATATGGAACCCTTGTTGATTGCTATGGTGCTGCTGTCGATGTGCTCATGTGGTTTCTGATGCTGGACGACGCACTAATCTATCAAACGTGCACGAACAGAATTCAGGCGTCTCGTTATCCGCTCCTGCAGTTCTAGTTTGTGTTTCACAGCATGACAGAAAGCGTCACAGACCACATACATAACTGCAAATCTATTTAAGACTCAAACTGTGAACATTCCTCCGGCTAAATCTGGATACAGAGCAAACTTGTGGAAATCGGACTTCTGTGGTGAAGCATGCCTGTTATTCAATGTGCAGTGAAACTGGTGGGGCTCTCTAACCGAGTGGGCCGTGAGCAGCAGGGTCTGGCGTGTATACTGAGAGTTAATTACCTCATGCATGGTCAACAGGTAGTTCAAAATGCTTTGCAGTTCATCCTCCTTCACACCTCGGTCCTGCAAAACATACAGAAAAGTTCATAGGTCAAGACACGCTCACATCTGGAATGACCATTCCCCTGTCCCTCATCTCTCCCTGTCCCTCATCTCTCCCTGTCCCTCATCTCTCCCTGTCCCTCATCTCTCATAGTTGGAGTTTAGAAGCAGTTTTTGACATTCATGCTTACGCAGGATTTCAGCCTCCGCAATTAACCCATCCGTGTAGTCAAACACTCTACAGGCAGCACCCGGACCAGCCGGGGGTTAGGTGCCTTGCTCAAAGGCACTTCAGTCGTGTCAGCCTTTTTTTTCTGCTCAGGGAATCGAGCTGCGCGACCTTCCGATCACAAGACTGGTTCCCTAACCTCCAGCCCACGACGCCCCCTTTCGGGTTTGATTACCTCACAGTGCATCTCCTCGTGTCTGTGCTGTTACCTTTTCATTCTGTAGCTGGAGTCTAAAACAAAGCTTCACTGTGTGCTCTCTGCCTGTCCAGGGTGCTTCCTGCCTTCTGCCCAATGAGCGCTGGGATAGACCCCAGCCCCCGCCATGACCCAGACTGTCTGTCTGTTGGGTAAAAGTGCGTCTGTAGATCTTTCTTCCTGCTCTGCTCAGCAGCACCAACACTGTACGTGTGAACCAGTAGCGCATCCGAGCTGGAGCTATAACAACAGTGCACCCCTTCTAGCTGGAATTCGGCCAAGCCAGAATGCGACCTGTGACAGCAGTGTGTACTTGGCATACGTCACATGGCATTAAGAGGTATCGGATGATGGCACCTCCGAGTACCAATGCGAGTAAACCCCATACACCCCATACTAGTAACCATAGATCCCTGTTAATAGCCCAAACAGCACAATCAGATTTGGCCAGTAAATCCGATTTGGGTTTACCTGCAGCCTGAGCGTCTCAATCCCTTCCTCGTAGACGGACTGTGATCATTGGAAACATTGGAGACATCAGGCCATAACCGTAAATCGATACGTGGTAGAAACACAGCGGCTCAAAAAGTAATGTCCTATTAGTGATACGTGCGGCGCATACCTGCCCACCTGGAATCCGATTAGTGAGGGTAGGTGGTGTTCGGGCGGTAAACTGGGGCCGCTCACGCAGGTCACTAATGCATCTAACATCTGGAGGTGAACGCAAAGAGAGCGGGGGGGAAGGGGGGGCAGGCGGAAAATGGCAGGAGCGAAAAGCGAAAAAGGCAGCGGCTAAACGAATAAAGGACGCTGCTTAGCAACCGCATCATGCTTTTGCCAGACAAGACAAAAGCCTAAAGCTAGAACACTGTGTCCATGTGACATTTCTCTCTGAATCAGACACACACACGCGCTTCTCCGGAGCGATGATCCATAATGCAATTCTCTCCGCGTGCCGGCCCGCCGACTAGCTGAGCGCTTTCATTGTTTCGAGACACACAAAAACAAATAAACTAATTTCTGTACGGCTGCTTCACAAAACCCCCATCAAAGCTCGGAAAGAGGAGAGAGGATAAACGGCTCGGCGCAGAGGAGAAGCTCCACACATCTCTCTCTCGGCTGCCTCGATATGAAAGCTAACAGTTTATTTATGATCCAGCGGCCTCATATAAAAGAGCATCCGGATGAATAATTGAGAGACGCCGCGCATGACAAACTCCGAACGCGCAGAACCAGGTCGCAGCTTCTTTACTGCCTGTAGAGCAGGGTCACCTGGCCGGCTAACCCCGAGCAGACAGGCGGAACAGCACGCTAATTAAACTGACTATCACAGCAGTAACGGAACGGATCTGCTTTAGGTTCCACTCATGTAGGAAACTACCTAGTGATGTTTTAGTGGTCAAGCAGCACATAAACCGCCAAAACACGATCTTACATGCAGATGATACACATTATATTTCTCTTTTTAAGATTGTTGTAAGCTAATTTTAAAATTGTTTAGCCTAATTTCCTGTTTGATCCTGTTTTAAGTGATTTTAGCTATATTAACTATATTAATAACTATACTGGCAGATAATTTGTCCTGTGTCAAGCAAATTTCTTACAATAAGCAGAATTATTTGCCAATATAGAGAGAAATTGGCATATTCAAAACACTTAAAACAAGTAAAACGTCTGGAAATAAGCTGAATAAGCTTAAAACAAGCCTACAGCAATCTTAAAATGAGAAATATATATTAAATACTAAATATTTAAATATGAAAGAAATTGTATCTTGGCAGGTAATCCTAAAGTTCTTACATTGAGATTATTTTAGGCTAATTTTAAGATTGTCTCTCATTTCCAGTCAGTTTTTTTTTACTTGATTTACTTACTTGATAATTTGGTTTGTTTTAGCACATTTCTTACAAGAAGTAAAATTATCTGCTAACATAGTGATAAAATTCAGCTTACTAAAATCACTTAAAACAAGTAAAAAGGCCTGGAAATAAGCTTATAATAAGTCTACAACAAACTTACAATAAGAAATATACATTAAACACTAAATAAAACCGAGATCTTCGTACATAAAATTATTTTTTATGTAGTTTATATATTGTAACATTCTCATTTTGAGATTTTGGAAGTTAATTTTAAGCCAAATTTTCTTACTATAAGAAATTTATAATAAACACTGCAAAAATATTAATCCTGGCAAACAACATGATCTTATGCTTAGTTGATATATCTCAAAATCGTAATTCAGTGATTGTTTAGGGTAATTTTAAGATTATTTAACTTATTTCCAGGTGGTTTTTAGTTGTTTTAAGTCATTTTAGTAAGAAAAGTGTTCTCACTATACTGGCAGATAAAAGTACAATAATATAGTGTAGAATTTGGCTATTAAAATTACTTAAAATAAGTACAAATGTCTGTAAATAAGGTAAAATATAATCATTTTAAATAGAGAAATACAGAATATTAACTAGATATAAGACCATTTCACTGGGGAATTTTTTTTTTTTTTGCAGGTTATATCCAGTTAATCAAACGAAGCAGAGGGTGTGCTCACCTTGAGAATAAGCTGTTTGAGGAAGAGGAGCATGAAGGCGCGGAGGGAGATGATCTCTTTCTGCGTGGGACGAGGACCATCTGCAAAACACACAGAGATTTCACGCAGGTTACACCAAACTGAGCCAACAGCACAGCGGCAGGTTAGACCACGACCAGCCCTCATACAGACAGCAACCCATCGTTAACATTAGGGGTGCTTTACGGCCCAAACCGGGATCGAACGCTCTTCGTTCAGTAACAGTTCAACCCTCAGCCTCAGAGGTCAGTCAGAATTCACCATTCTGTCTCTTTCCCTCAGTGCTGTCTCACTACAATACCCAGAATGCACTGTGCAAACACATCTGACTCTAAACATGAGTAAACTGAGGTAGAGGCTGTTAATCAATCCCGTCCCACCATCATGTACCCCAGAGCATTCTTTAAAAGCTCCTGCAGCCTTAAAGACACATCATTAGAAGAGTGTTTGCTTGAAGTGGAGAACCTCACTCCTAAGACCACCGAGGCACCACAGCAGAGGGCAAGCTGGCACGTCTACAACGGACGAAGCAGTGCTTAAATGAGTTTCTGTGTGTGTTGATCATTGAGACGTACACGGACGTCTCGGCACGGAGCTGTAGAGGTTCCTAATGGTGTCCTGTGATAATCCATCCCATGCAGCTTGAATATCCTCACACAGCTCCTGCAGATGGTGCGGTAGGGGTGGAGATGGAGGGACACCAGGCCTTCTGGACGTGTGACGCGTGACAACAAACCGTTCATCTTGGTGCTGACCACGGTGCCTCCACACACAGATTCGTTGGTCGTCTCCACCAAGACAAAAGCGGGACTCGTCACTGAAGATGACCCGCTGCCGTTCTGAGTCACTCCATGACAGTCTGGCACGACACCATTGCAGTCTTTGGTGACGTGGTGTTAAGGACAGTCGTGGTAACGGTCTGTGTGCATGTAGTCCTGCGTGGTGCAGCCGTCTGCCAATGGTGCTGCACTAACAGGATGACTCATGGAGGACATCACTGCTCGCTGGATGTCTGTAATCGTGGCTGTTGGGTCAGTCAGGTACAGAGATAAGGCCCGTCCTTGCTTACATCACATGTGTGGTCGAGCGTGAAACTGGAATCATTAGCATGTCTCACTGTGTCAAACCTACACACCGAGTTTCACTCCTGTGGGTTGATTCCTTCTGGGTGCAGCTGTTCTTCTGATGATGAGTGTATGTTCTGTGTTGAGGATCATGTGTCTGTGCTGCTAATGTCTCTTCAAACAAGTAAAAATGTCTAAATAAGTTGAACCATCTTATAGTAACCCTACAACAACCTTAAAATGAGAAATATAACAACTTATCAACTAGACAGAAGAGCACTGTATTGCTGAGATACAGCTTTTTGCAGTACACCTGATTTTATTAACACCGTTTGTTCAGTCTGTCCTGAGCTCTGAGCTTTACAGCCGCTCGTCTTTCTGTGGGGGGGCGCTTAAAACGGGGGAGAAAACGTCTAGAAGGAAGAAGAACGTCATCGGAAGCTGAAGGATAAACACGTGTCCCTCCATGACGTGAGAAAATGTGAAGCCTCGGAGGAACAAGGCGCCTGAACTGCAGGCAAATGTCACGCGCTGCCGTGAGTGCGGTTCTGTCTGTCTGACGGCGATGACTGGTGACAGAAACCTGGCTCACTCACTGTCACACGGAGTCGTCTCTAAGGACAGACGGCTTCCGGGCTCCTCTTCCTACAGACCGGGGTTTTACGGTAACAGGGGAATCTCTGGGTACCTTTACACTGAAGGGGAACTCCACCAGGTTTTAAAATTCCTGTATTACTTAATCACTAAGACGTAACGATTGACACGAAACTTCACTCCAGATCTACTGATCTAGCCCTGACCACTCCCAGCCCACACACTGGGCTTCACTAGCCCACAGGACCGTTTGCACTGCACTTTAACTAACCTGTATTCTTAAACATCTCAGCTGCGTATTGAATCTGTATTGTATCTATATTTAATTAATTGTATGCTGTACATCTACTGTAAGCCATTTAGCTGTTCACCTGAACACTGAGCTGCTATTCTCCTACCTGCACTGCTCACTTTATATATCTATACTATTTACAACCACATACTTTACTGCACACCCGGTAACCTCAACACACTGTACTCTCCTATATGTACACTTACACTAAGCTGTGTTTGCCTCCTGCATATGCTAACTGTACCTCAGTTCTCGTATTCACATTCTGCCCCCCAGATACGACTCTTACACACTTTGCACACGTCCTACTGTTACTGCACTGGAGAAGGAGCCTGACTGTGTTTCGTTATACTGTATAACCCTGTACTGGTATAATGACAATAAAATTAAATTCCGAGGAGAATTCCCTGTAGATTGGGATTTTATCCACTGCTGGTAGACCCGTATGAGCGTACGCTTCCACACACCTGCAGATTCAGCTACTTCCTTCACACTATGGTCTTTGACACGCCCAAATGCAGTCACTCCTTTTAGCCAATCATTAACATCTGCTCTGGAGCCATTTTCCACACATGGAACGAGACATTCCCTGCACTGTAGCACCTCTTCCCAATCTATGGATCCTGTCACTCACACCCCGCAGGTATTTATAGCCCCATCATCCTCGTGCAGCGCCATCTGCAGGAGCCTGGAGTTACTACCACCTTAAACACACAGGGGGGCTCATTTTTTGTGTGGTGAGCTTATATAAATACACCGTCCAGCCCTAAAGTCAATCAGCAGTCTGTGCATGTGCTATGTGGAGTGACTGCAGGTACAAGCTGATTTACGGATAATAGATCATTTCCATAAGATGAGACGCGTAGGGCAGGCATGGGCTGGTGGTGAGGAAACCAGCCTTGGGACAGGAAGGTCGCCAGTTTGATCCCTGGAACTGACAGGACATGATTGAAGTATCCTTGAGTAAGGCACGTAACCTTGAACTGCTCCCCGGGTGCCGTGGATAGGGCTGTCCAATGCTCCGGGCAAGTGTGCTCACTGCCTCCTGGTGTGTGCGTTCGTGTGTGTGTGTGTGTCACTGCACAATGCAAACACAAAATGGCCAACGTTCTATATTCACGTTCACAAACTGCAACCTAACTCTTGCTCACTGCACTTTCTTCTGCTCCGGCATTTAGCCACAGTGTTAGGGACCGTCACACAATTACCTGGAGACATGTTTAGCGTCCACGTTTCAACATGCTGAAATTAAACAGTCACATGGATTAACAATACCCTACCCACATCTCTCTACCAGTAAGGGATTAGAGCTTCTCTCCAAACACTATGACAGAAGTAGCTGCTAAGGACTGAAGAAGACGGCTTGAGCATACAGGCTTCTTCAGGAGGCCACAGACCCTATACATCAGATGCAGTTCTCTCTCGGTGTGTACACTCCAGGGCAACTCTGTATGGAAGATGCATAGTTCAGCGAAACACGAGGATAACACCACCTGTTATCAAGTATTTAGGCAATCAAAAAAGACCTTACTTTGGACCCGTAGTTCCTGTATTCTGAAATTAAAACAAGATTTGCTTCTGTAATATGAATTTGTGAAAAATCTTTTCTTGACCTTGTCAGATTTTTTTTTTCTTTTCCATTTAAAAATAATTAAATAAATAAATAAATAAACCGCACCCCATGTTTCCAACCCCAACCCACCTTCACATGGAATAAAAAAAAGGCACATTATCATCACAGGACACTTATATGTTGACACCCTTAACACAGAGCATATTAAGGCAATCAAAAAAGACTTGACTTTTGGTTTACTCTTAGTTATATGAAGAGTTCTAGGGGCTGCAGTGTTAACTGATCTTGTCAGATCTTGGGACTAAAGGAGGGAGGTGTCTCTAATACAGTCCCAGCCTCTTTAACTGTTACACTAAGGCTCAATCCCATGTCTTACTTTTACCCCTCCCCCTTAAAACTGAGTTGCAAGGGGGTAGTGATTGAAATCTTCCCCCTATGAAATGTGACTTTTATGTAAACAGACGAAAAGCACGGACTTCAGTTTGACACATCAATCAGTCTAACGAGTCCCCAATAAACAAGAGCACAAACACAAACTACATGACTTCATTAACAGGCTGCTAGCGGTGCTCTGTAGGCGACCCTGCCGGTCTGCAGTGACAGCAGAGGAGGGTGGAGTTCAGCTCCTCACTGCTTAAACACATTCAGGACGTCATGTGACCTCAAAGAGGGGGGCCATTATTTATTATCACCACCAAGAATTCTTCAGTGATATGAAGCTGAGCTGAGCTTTTTAATCTCCAGCTTCATGATCGAATTTCCCCGTTCCACCTTAAATGGTGCAGCAACCGCAGGTACCAGAAGATAACTGTTGCACCATTTAAGGTGGAACGGGAGATTCCGCTAGGTAGCGGCGAGACATCAGCGTATTACTAGTGATCTTTACACGTGTTATGAAGAAAATGACCATAAAATGCTGTTACCATGGTGATCTTACAGTACAGCGGCTTTAACAGAGACAGTACTCATATATGGGTCTCTCTGGTCGCTTGTGCAGCCATCTTGCCGATGATCCGCAGGGCATTCTGGGAATTTTCTCATAACGCTCCGTTTGGAGTGTGCCTCTGAAAAATCTCCGTTTGAAGGACCGTGTAGCTCCAACACTTCACCTACCCCTCCACCTCAACACCAACCGGGACAACCCTACCCCTAGACATGAACGTACAAAACGGAGGGGTAGGGCGAGGTGTTAGGGGCAAGGGGTGAAATGGAATTGGGCCCAAGCGATGGAAACGCTCCGTAAACGATTTCAGAGCTCAGATTGTTGCTGATCATGACAATGCTGTAAGGCACGCTCTGCTTCACTGCCTAGGACTGCCAATGGGATGAAAGTGCTTACACTAGTATCTGTGCAGTCAGCTTCCGCTGCTTCAGGGTGTGGAGCGAGCCGAAGAAGAGTCAGGTAGACAGGCCTGTGACTCAGCACCTTCACAAACCCACTAAATATGAAGCCTCTGTAGAGATGCACCGATTTCCTTCACAGGCACCCACAGACACGGAAGCGCTAGGCAGCGGCTGCCTTCTGAAGACTCTGGGAAACTGAGACAGGCCCAAAAAAAGGGCATCCGAAATGTAATAACAACAAACAGAGACACAATAATAGAAACGCGTCTCAAACAACAGAGCCCAGACCACCAGAAGGAAAAGCCTGCAGGTCTAAGGGAAGTGTGAGCTGGTCCAGGATCAGACTGCCAGACAGATCCTCCTTTGTGAATGGACACAGGAAGCACACAGACTGAACTTCCTGTACTGCGGAATGGGGGGATTTCCCATTTTCAGTAGAGTCTCCACCATCGCCTTTATTACAGCTTCCATTCTTTTCAGGAGACGTGCTTTCAGTGTTTCCACGACATCTGAAGAGACTTCAAAGGTCAGTCCTAGAAGAGGCTGCGTGGTCTGCTAATCCAAACACATTCAGTGGTGTTGAGGTTCTGGACTCAGGGGTGGTCAGTCCATTGTTCTGAGAACACCAGCAGCTTCTTTGTTGGATGTGCGTGTGTCTCCTTTACTCAGTGAAGAGCTTCTTGAACAGCTGCACCTCCATAGTGTTGAGGTGTCTTCTCACAGTGGAAGGATGGACAGAAACACCTGTGGATGTTCTCAGATCTGCAACAAGAGACGAGTTTGATTTGCTCTCAACGCTGAAAGTTCTGGTGGTCTACCATGTGTACCAGATCATGTGATGTGATGATAAGTGATGTCTGGCTAGAACCATCCGTGCAAACAGAAATCACATCCATAGGAGCCCCACACGCAGATCCCGCAGGTCAGTGCAGTGTTCCATGGGATATGGGAGAGGAAGACCCTCCACAGTGCCTTTGTTACCACCACCACACTGGACACAGCACCTCACCTGGGCTCGTGAGGTTGCTAACTGGACCCTAAAGGGCTGGCAACATGCGGCGTGGTCTGGCGGTGGTAGGGTTCACATGTGGTGCAGGTCCAATGACAGCAAAGCACTTTGCAGGCTGGTGGTGGTGCCATACTGGTGTGGGGTGTGTTCTCATGGCATGAGTTGGTTCCACTGGTCTGCCTAAACACATCATTGAACATGCTGACCATTTGCAGGCCTTCATGGACTTCATGTTCCCCCACAGTGATGGGATATTGTAGCAGGATAATGCACCATGCCATCGGGCCCAATTGTCCAGAATTGGTTCGAGAAGCATTCTGGAGAGAGCTAAGCGGGTCCTACATGATGCTAGCCCCCATCCCATGGGCAGTACAGATACATTCAGTAATCAAGACCTACAAGTAGACAGTAGCTCCGGAGGTCCTTTGTGCTTGTCTGTACGCTCTCAAAGGATCTCAAGGAGTATTATATCTGAGTAATATATGATATCTGAGTATTATACGATATCTGAGTATTATATGTGAGTATTATACGATATCTGAGTATTATATCTGAGTATTATATGATATCTGAGTATTATATCTGAGTATTATATGATATCTGAGTATTATATCTGAGTATATGATATCTGAGTATTATATCTGAGTATTATATGATATCTGAGTATTATATGATATCTGAGTATATGATATCTGAGTATATGATATCTGAGTATTATACAATATCTGAGTATTATATCTGAGTATATGATATCTGAGTATTATACGATAGCCTTTCCATCCTGGATTCAAGGCGTGGGTTCAGCTGGGAGAGGAAGGTCAAACAGAAGCCCTTGGCTGTCAGTGTGGATAAGAACGGCAGAGGCAATCAGCTCAGAGAGGAACCCAAACCAAGGCTTAAAGAACACAAGCCCCCAACCAAGGAGACAGCCTGATTTACTCCCATCACCCCACACGCACAGAGACTCCTACAGCCTCCCTCTCCTCCTCTCTGCAGCACTCCCTCCCTCATTTATAATCCTCTCTCTCTCTCCCTCCCCCCCCCTCTCTCTCTCTCATACATCTCTCATATTTTATTTAAAGAAGCAGGCAGAGATGTTACAAAGCTGAAATGAAAAATTCACGCTGTGTGTGTGTGTGTGTGTGTGTGTGTGTGTGTGTGTGTGTTGGGATCAAACACTTAGTCCATCCTTCCCCTCTAAGCTGGAGATGCTGCCACAAGAATGATTTTGACACACACACACACACACACACACACACACACACACACACACACACACACACACACACACACAAACACACACACAGCAAAAGTATTCTCAGAGCAGTCAAACACCTGAAACAGTAGTTAATGAGGGTTCATCACTTTCACCTAATTTGTTTAAATCTGACCCTAAATAAAGATCTCCTCCATGAGAAAAGCACTGCATTTGGTTCTAGCTATAGGAACACAGTACAACACATTATGCCAATATTTGGGCACCCCTGGTCTAATCAATCAGTCAATCAACTAACCTTTATTTTCACCTGGAAACACATCAAGGGCTGCCCTCATTTTCAACGCTGCCGAGCATCTACATCAATTATACAGCTCGGCGTGGCATCAATTCCATAAACACATAAGAGATGTCTGTAGGGATATGGAGCCATGCCATCTGGACAGCCACCCACAGCTCCATGGTGCAGGATGTTGGGTGTGAACAGACCTCTCCTCTCCACCACATCCCATACATGCTCAGCTGAGCTCATGCCGGGCGAACGTGCAGGCCACAGCAGTGGTTGGAACTCTCCTGAATGCTAGTTGAACCCATACTAGAAAACTTGGGCCCAATGGCTGGAATACCCCATCACTTCGGGGGTACATGAAGTCTATCATGGGGTGCAAGCAGTGAAATGAGAACACTCTCCACACCAGCACAGAACCACCACCAGCCTGCACAGTGCCTTGTTGACAACTGAGGTCCATGGCTTCATGGACTCCAGCAGCACTGGTGTGTCTGATCCACTCACACCAGCACAACACACACTAACACACCACCACCACGTCAGTGTCACTGCAGTGCTGAGAATGATCCACCACCCACATCATACCTGCTCTGTGGTGGTCCTGTGGGGGTCCTCACCATTGAAGACCAGGGTAAAGTATGTGGGGACCATTTTGCCTTGTCCTGCACGCATCTCTATGAACACTGATTCCATTCCAAAGCTGACCAAAGCTTTAAACAGTGTACGTGGTTCCAGGCCCAGGCACTGGGTTCATATCCATCTCCTGAAACAGCTTCCTGTGAAGCAGCTTACAGAGGCATTAAACTCTTCAGATCTTTCACTTTCAATTATTCTGACACTGTAAGTTAAATGAAGCACATCAGATTAAACAGTGTGAAATTTCCCTTTAAGCTATGCACGGATGGGCTTGTTGTTCTACACCGTGTGTGCTAGAGATGTTGGAGAGTGAATCATCTGCTGTAAATGGGTTTAGGTTCTATTCCTGGACTGGAACAGCTTTTAACCCTTGAGAGAAAGAGAGAGACAGAGAGAGAGAGACAGAGAGAGAGAGACAGAGAGAGAGAGAGAGAGAGAGAGAGAGAGAGAGAGAGAGAGAGAGAGAGAGAGAGAGAGAGAGAGTCTGGCTTGCTGCATGAAGACAAATCACAACCTATATTCCATAATTTTCTTCCTCTTGTTGACGCCAGTGGACTGTCCTACACTCATCCTAACAGTAACAGCTGCACCCAGAAGGAGGTGTGGGATTGCAGGTGTGTTGGGAAGGAAGATAAAGGTCACCAGGATCAATAACTGATGATAAATTTAGACTGATATGATCAATATTTATTGAGCTACACATACAGAAGTCTGTCTCTCAGTATGGCGTCGGGCCGCCGTGTTTGCTAACCCAACATGCCAGACGTCTCGGCATGGAGCTGTAGAGGTTCCTAATGGTGTCCTGTGATAATCCATCCCATGCAGCTTCAATATCCTCACACAGTTCCTGCAGATGGTGCGGTAGGGGTGGAGGTGGAGTGACACCAGGTCTTCTGGACGCGTGACAACAAACCGTTCATCTTGGTTCTGACCACGGTGCCTCCACACACGGACTCGTTGGTCGTCTCCAGCAAGACAAAAGCGGGACTCGTCACTGAAGATGACCCGCTGCCGTTCTGAGTCACTCCATGACAGTCTGGCACGACACCATTGCAGTCTTTGGTGACGGTGACGTGGTGTTAAGGACAGTCGTGGTAACGGTCTGTGTGCATGTAGTCCTGCGTGGTGCAGCCGTCTGCCAATGGTGCTGCACTAACAGGATGACTCATGGAGGACATCACCGCTCGCTGGATGTCTGTAATCGTGGCTGTTGGGTCAGTACGTGCATGTTGGACAATTCGTTGGTTCTCTCTCTCTCTCCCTGATTCGTGTTTCATGATGTTGTAGTGTGGCGCACAACACGTCGATAAGACCATCCTGCTTCCCGGAGCCCTACGATGCAACCACTCTCCAACTCTACCAACTGCTCAAATTGCTTTTGAACTCGTCTCTTATATAGTCCTTATATAGTCGGTCAGGCACAGCACTAAATCCATCTTTGGTCACCTCACATGTGCGGCGGAGAAGGTCTCTGATGTTTGCACATCGCTGTGGGGGTCCCAAAGTGGTTCTATCCGACATCCCACGCAGCTTATATGCTGACTATTCTACTTCCACAGAGTCGACTGAAGGCTTCTCAGCCTATTAACACTTTTCACAATCCCTCAATCACATACACGCACACCTGAACGCTGGTGTTTGGTGAGTGATGGCCTTTAGGTGACACTGAACAGTAAATAATCGGCACTGAGCCTGCTGCTCCTCACGCATACCCTCTCTGATAAACCCACACGGCATCACGGGAGGGAAACAGGGCTGTGTCGATGACACAGGCTCTGCATCCAGAGTGAAGAGCGGCTGTAACTCAGTGTTATCGGAGGCACTCAGCACACAACACGGAAAGGGGGGGGAGACCTTATCCTAACTGATCTGCACTGGAGAATGGAGAGCAGCCCAGTACAGCAAGGCCACCCCTCATCATTCCACCCCCTAATGTAGTCCGGTCCACTTACTGAGCCCATTCTGCAGACAAAAAGAGAAACTAACGGTACAGCACATCATTTCCAGTGTGTAGCCGGGTTTTCCAGCCAAACACCGAGCGTGCTTCCCGAAATTTTGGCAGCAAAAATGTTAATTCAATAGTTTTTCCAACCACGCAAAGAAACTTCACATGACGTAGGCTACCGAATTTAGGGGCTGCATCGAAGCGAGCAAGGCGGGGAGATTTAACTGGGTATCTGCTTTAAGTAGAATCACCTTTACAGACATACGCCCTCTATTTATGGACGTGCAGCTCAGATACACCAGGCAGGACGAGATTGAGGGGCTGGAATCTCCATCCTTCCCCTGTCATTGATGCTACTGCTGCATCATTTAAGGTGGGATGGGAAAATCCAGATAAGAAGCCAACCTCATTCCAGCGGGGCGCAAACCCACCAGGCAGTTCTCGAAGCAGACTCTGCAGTGCCACTTTTCAAATGAGCTTTGGAACAGACGTTTCGGAAGGTGGACAGGAACCTCCATGATCAGAGCATCTGCCAGCCCAATCGGTGTCAGTCATCGGCCACCAGCGCCCACCAATAAGGGAACCTCCACTGTGTTATTCCACCGCGTGCTAGTGTAAAAGCTCTGTTCGCTCGTCTGACTCAGTATTTCTTTCAGACTCTCTTTTAGACTGATTACACAGGTTCTACCTGCTGCACTAACTCAGCAAGGCACAGCAAGGCCATGCTTTATACCGTAAACAAAGTCCTTCACAGTAGAAATGAACTGTCCTAGAGAAACATACTGACTCAGAATCGTTCACAGTGGTGGTGAATGGAACCAGACGTCCAGGTGTTTAATGCCTCTAACAGCTACATCACAGAACCCTTCCACACAGAACTGGTTTTGAATCTGATGCCTAATGTCAGAGATGTTGTGTCATGATAGTTCTGAGAGAAGGATTTGACCTAAAATGTATCTATTCATGGCAGCAGTGTACCTGGATGGTGACAACAGCTCCCAAACATAGTCTTCCAGACCTCTATTTTACCATCAACCTCACACGTGTGGGTTCAGTAGTGATTCTGACAGTAAATAAACAGGCTATGTTGTGCATGGTGACCCCAGATAGGATGCATAGGGCAGTCGTGGGCTGGGGTGGGCAGTCATCGGAGCCAGGCTTGTGACCGAGAGGTCACCAGTTCGACCCCCTGAACCGACAGGACATGACCGAAGTGCCCCTGAGAAAGGCACCTAACCCCCGACTGCTTTCCGGGCGTTGTGGTTAGGGCTGCACTCACTGCCCCTAGTGTGTGTGAGGTCACTAGTGAGAGTGTGTGTGTGGGTGTTTCACTGCACAGATGGGTTAAACGCGGAGGACAAATTGGCACATGGTTCTAAGTTCTAGCTGTAACTTGGGATCAGTGCCATTCTGCAAGTCTCTGGACCTTCCAGTCAGTGTAAATCAGGCATCTAAAAAATTGACTTATATAAAACAATACACACACACACACACACACACACACACACACACACACACACACACACACACACACACACACACCCCAATTCCGAACTGCACATATACAACACCTCCAAACAGAGTTGTACAATCAGAGAGCAATTCATTTTACTTGTAGTTCTATTTGCTTCCACCTCATCTTTATACATCTGCATTTTCCACATGGCGACTCCGACTTCTTGCCAAACGCAGGGTATGTCAGAAGCACTTTGGTCGTGGGGGAAAAGGAAGAGAGGATAAAACGTTTGTTTGCTTGTGCAGGCAAACAAAAGTGACGGAAACGAGTAAACAGGAGGGAAACGGGGCTGAAGAGGCATTAGAACGGATGAACATAAGAGTTCATTAAACAGTAAATAAACAAACACACCGACATCCACACCGCACAGATGTTTACCGGAATGTCACATTACCATTCGCACATGTGCAAATTCGTCAGTAATTAGACACAATTTAATCTGAACGGCCTCCAGGGAGAGAGGAGGCACTGCGCAGACGGCACTGTGGGGCAATTACGTGTTCCCGGGGCTAAAGATGGACGCTGGTGAGCGACTCTCTTCAGCCCAGGAAAAATCATTACTGCTCTTTCAGCTGCTCCGACAACAGGAACCACATGCAGCTGCTGTTAGCAACCCATGCTGCGTTTCACACTGTGGTGGGCTTCCTAATGACTGAGGGCTGGTGTGGACTGTAGCATCTGTGGGTGGACAGACTGACGGGGACGAGCACGTGTACTGAACTCACTGTTCAGGAATTCCCTGTGTATCATCACTGGAAGACAATGGAAAATATCCAGGCTAACTTTGTTTCAACTTCAGGTTTTCCGAGCGGAAGCTGGGTGTGTGACATGTCAAACTGGAGGAGATCTTCACCAGAAAAGCAGTGGTGTGCTTCATATCAACCTAATTTTATGTATCCTCGTGTTAAAACAGTGATTTTTTGTGAACCCGGAAAACCGACCTTAAGGGCTACAGGATGGCTTACGGTTCATATACTGACTAAAGAAGTCTCAGCCGATACGTTTCGTTACGCTGGTACAAACCCCTCAACCAATGGGACATGACCGAAGCGTCCTTTACTTGGAACGCCAGTGCAATTTCCTTTTAACTCCTGCAGATATTGGAGTATCACAATTTCTCCTCAAACTGAACTGATTCACCTCCTAAACAAATCTGACTGAATCAAATGACTGATCTGACCTTAAGTGTGAACCACCTGCACCACATGTTACTCTGCCCAGCATGTAAACAGCGTTCCTGTTACACCGGTTTAAAACAGCTCCAGCATGGTCCCGCCATCACCTGCCTAGACACCGCTGGAGCACCAGATAAACCGGTGAACGATTCAGACTTCTCCTATAACTACAACTGCACCGCTTTGTTCTTCCTGTCAAACTGCAGCGCCCCGTTACGTCTCCAGCTGGTACGCAGCCTCGATGAAGAGAGATGACGCAGTGATGAAGAGCGAGGCAAGACTGATGGGTTAGAACGAGTGAGGCGTCAGGAGTTAAAGGAGCACAAGGCACAAAAACACAAAGCACCGTAACATGGGAATGACAAAACGGAGGGAGGGTAAACAAACGCTGAACGACACGTCAGGAACAGAAGAGAGGAGAGAAGAGTGCAGATTCAGGTCAGGAACGGATACGTACAGTCAAAACTGGAGAATCAGAGGGGAGAACACAGACAGAGACCACCCTTCACCTACTTCATTTCCAGTCATTAAGTACAAGACCAATATTCACAATCAGGTAACAAGCAACAAACATAACAAGGCCCAATCCCATTTCTTACTTTTACCCCTCCCCCTTGCTTTCGAGTTTAACCCTCCCCCTTGAAACTGAGTTAGAAGGGCTAGTGGTTGAAATCTCCCCCCTCTATGAAATGGGACCACCCTTCAAGAACCCGATACGTCATCAGGTGTCGTCAGAAGCTTTTATGTAAACAGACGAAAATCAGGACTTCAGTTTTACACATCAGTCAGTCTAACGAGTCCCCAATAAACAAGAGCACAAACACAAACGACATGACCTCATTAACAGGCTGCTGGCGGTGCTCTGTAGGCGACCCTGCCGGTCTGCAGTGACAGCAGAGGAGGGTGGAGTTCAGCTCCTCACTGCTTAAACACATTTAGGACGTCATATGACCTCAAAGAGGGGGGCCATTATTTATTACAATGTACATACACTATATCACCAAAAGTATTCGGTCATCTGACCATCACACACATACAAACTTGAGCTACATCCCATTCTTAATCCATAGGGGTTAATATGATGTTCCACCCTTTACAGCTAGAACAGCTTCAGCTCTTCTGGGAAGGCTTTCCACAAGGTTTAGGAATGTGGTTATGGGAATTTCTGACCATTCTTCCAGAAGTACATTTGTGAGGTCAGACCCTGATGTTGGACGAGAAGGCCTGGCTCGCAGTCTCTGCTCTAATTCATCCCAAAGGTGTTCTATCGGGTTGAGGTGCAGGCCAGTCCGGTTCTTCCGCACCAAACTGGCTCATCCATGACCTTGCTTTGTGCACTGGTGTGCGGTCATGTTGGAACATCCTGAGAGCGACCCATTCTCTCACTAATGTGTGTAGGAGCAGTCTGCATGTCTAGGTGCTTGGTTTTATACCCCTGGGGCCATGGAAGTGATTGGAACACCTGAATTCAATTATTTGGATGGGGGTGTAAATACTTTTGGGAATACAGCGTATGACGTTAATCGACAGCTGTATTTCCTGTGCACACCGTGTCTGCTCCACACGCGGAAACCTCACTCTTACCGAACGTGAGGTGTCAGGCAGAGCTCCAGCTGCACGCTCGAGTCACAGTTGTCTGGCTAGAGTGAGTGAAATCATATGAGCTTTAGACCAGCTGTGCAGTTGAAGCTCCACACTCCTCACCTCCACCGCTCGCTCGTGAAACAGGCTTCGTTCCGGCCGCCTCTCTGCACGACTGAATGGACCGTCTCCGCAAGGGGCGGGATATGGAGACATACTACAGCAGTGTGGGACGGTTGTACTCAATGAGTCATTCACACCAGTGATGTTGTGGGCGGGACATTTGGCCAGACTACACAAGTGTGTGTTTTCCTGATTAGGGCTGCATCAGATATGAGCATAAACAACAAAGCCGCTTTTAATGGAAAGGAATTCCGATAATCAGAAAAATGCTGAATACCATTTCCGATAATCTGTCCACTCCTACTGCAAACACATACCTCACAAACCTGACCCAGTTATTCACTCATAGCCCTTCCATGTCTTTCAGGAGACTCGCTTCCGATTTTTAAAGAACTTCAGTGGGAAAGTTCAGTCAGAGTTATGGTCACAACCCAGATAATCCCAAACGCATTCCGTGGTGTTGAGGTTCTGGACTCTGGGGTGGTCAGCCCATTGTTCCGAGAACACCAGCAGCTTCTTTGTTGGATGTGTGTGTCTCCTTTTCTCAGTGAGGAGCTTGTTGAACAGCTACACCTCCTTTCAGACCTCCACAGCGCTGAGGTGTCTTCTCACAGTGGAAGGTGGACAGAAGCACCTGTGTGGAGCCTGATCTTCTCTGGAAGATGAAAGCTTGAGGAGCTGTGGATCTGACGGAGACGGATTTGGGCAGTCAAGAATTTCTGCTCACTTACCCGAGTGGATCATATGTCTGCTCAGAAATATAAACACCTCCTGAATAAAGAACAGCTCATATTCAACGGCTGATTTACCTGGAAATGAAATAAGCAATAGGACGGTGTCTGACTTGAACAGAGTCACTACTGCAGATAGAAAAATAGATAAATAGAAAAAAACGAAGGTAAGATGAACAGACAAGCAAGCAATAAAGAAAAGTGAAATAAAGTAAGAAGAAAGAAAGAGAGGGAGTGAGAGAAAATGAGAGCAGGAGCTGCATGGCTGGACTGGGGGTGCGGGAGCATGGGGCAGATAATGAAATGTATAAGCTCCATTACTAACCTCTCACCCCGATTCCTCCACTCCACTAACCAACCGCACCAGTACATCCTAAACCCCAGACACATCCCGACCCAGCAGCCGGAATACCAAACACGCCTTTTCACCTTAACATCCCAGCAGACACACCAACACAGCACAACATGACCAAAACCCGCTCCAGCCGACGTGCTGTGTTCACACAGAGCTCCTCCCTCCACACGTTAACATGTAGCTGTAAAACTGGGGTTTGTGTTTCTCTAAGGAGGATGTGGGAACGTACAGAGAGAGAGAGAGAGAGAGAGAGAGAGAGAGAGAGAGAGAGAGAGAGAGAG
>CM067490.1:30637673-30654980 GCA_034552555.1 Semaprochilodus insignis | reverse complement strand
AGCTCTACACACGGTTCTTGAGCTGATCTGAAGGACACATGAAGTTTGGAGGTCTGTAGTGATTGACTGTAGTGATTGAAAGTTGGTGACCTCTGTGCACTATGCCCCTCAGCATCCGCTGACCCCGCTCTGTCATTGTACGTGGTCTACCGCTTCGTGGCTGAGCTGCTGTCGTTCCCAATCACTCCCACTGTGTTATAATCCCACTGACAGTCGACTGTGGAATATTTAGTAGGGAGGAAATTTCACGACTGGACTTGTTACACAGGTGGCATCCTATCACGGTACCACACTGGAGTTCACTGAGCTCCTGAGAGCGACCCATTCTCACACTGATGTCTGTAGGAGCAGTCTGCATGTCTAGGTGCTTGGATTTATACACCTGTGGCCATGGAAGTGACTGGAACACCTGAGTTCAATGATCTGGATGGGGGAGTGAATACTTTGGCAGTATAGTGTCTCTCGTTATTAAGAAGGAAGGCGGGGCTCCAGTTGTTTTTACAGCTGTGGATGTTTTCTCCTGTGCCTGCGGTAGCTAAAAACCAAAATAAGTTAATTATGGAAACATAGAGGAGAAATAAATCCTCAGGAGATTCCAGTCCTGAAGTGGCGTATTCCCCGATGCACAACGATTTTGCTTACACCGCTACACTGAGCAGGTATATGTTTGTCCCCCAAGGTATAAACAATGTAAACGCACCTTCAAAAGGTACAACAATGTCCTTAGGATCCAATTGTGACTCTTAAATGAGTTTTAAAGGGTACACCACATTCACTTCCCCGGAGGAAACGGGCAACTTAGCCTTCCTAAACAGGCTAATAAAGCACAGAGCCTGGAGTCAGGTCAGGCTGCACAGAGTCGGAACAGCTGCGATGACAAATGGTGCAATTACACCGACTTGCCCAAAAGTCATGTGATATCAGTATGTAAGGTGATGATGAAGGAGTGTTACCTCAGAGGACGGCTTGGGAACGCCCACACCTGTATAAGCTGTGAGGTGTTATCTTGTGAGTGTGGTTGAACACTGGCCAACGTGCTCATGGCACGTGCATTACCAGCGTCTGAACAAGGTACGATAGTGGGTGCAAGACGGATGGGACATTCCTCGATCCACAGTGTCACGTATGTACCGGGAATACAACATAGAAGGAATTACCACCCACAGTGGACAGCACAGCGGCCGCCCACGTGTGCTTAATGATGGTGACTGGGATATGGGAGCAGAAGACCCACCAGAGTGCCTCTGTTAACACCACCACACCGGACACAGCGCCTCACATGGGCTCACGAGGTTGCTAACTGGACCCTAAAGGACTGGCAACGTGTGGAGTGGTCTTTATGGGCTGATGGTAGGGTTTGTGTGTGGCCATGGACCCCACTTGTCAACCAGGCAGGCTTGCGGTGGTTCCATACTAGTGTGGGGTGTGTTGTCATGGCATGGGCTGGGTCCACTGGTCCGTCTAAACACATCATTAACTGGTGCCTGCTACATTTCACTGCTCAATCACCATCTGCAGTCGGTCACGGACTTCCATGTATGTTCCCCCACAATGAGGGATATAATCCAGAGGGATAATGCACTATGCCATGGGGCCCAAATTATCCAGAACTGGTTCATTCTGGAGAGTTCTGATGAATGGTCTGGCCTGGAAGTTCAACCAACATGAGCCCAATGAAGTATTTGTAGGACGTGGCGGAGAGGTCGCATGGCTCAACATCCCTATTTTGGGCTCTTTAGTGTCATCAATGGAACGTCGACTTGCTGCACTGCGCTGGGCTAGAGGGGATCCTACACGACATTCCATCCTGTCCTATGGCTTTCGGCACCGTCAGTGTCTACTCCCTAACTAAAGAGTGTGTACCTACAGGAGCTCCTAGTCTGCGGGAGGGGACCATTCACTGCCATACACCACTACATCCAACGAGATACGTTGCACATTAAGGCCCAATCCCATTTCTTATTTTTACCCCTCCCCCTTGATACTGAGTTATAAGGGCTAGTGGTTGAAATCTTCCCCCTATGAAATGGGACGACCCTTCAAGAACCGGATACGTCATCAGGTGTCGTCAGAGGCTTTTATGTAAACAGACGAAAATCAGGACTTCAGTTTTACACATCAATCAGTCTAACGAGTCCCCAATAAACAAGAGCACAAACACAAACTACATGACTTCATTAACAGGCTGCTGGCGGTGCTCTGTAGGCGACCCTGCCGGTCTGCAGTGACAGCAGAGGAGGGTGGAGTTCAGCTCCTCACTGCTTAAACACATTTAGGGCATCATATGACCTCAAAGAGGGGGGCCATTATTTATTATCACCACCAAGAATTCTACAGTGATATGAAGCTGAACTGAGCTTTTTAATCTCCAGCTTCATGATTGAATTTCCCCGTTCCACCTTAAATGGTACAGCAACCTCAGGTACCAGACCGTAACTGCTGCACCATTTAAGGTAGAACTGGGAATTCCGCAGAGACATCAGCGTATTACTAATGATTTATACACGTGTTATGAAGAAAATGACCATAAAACGCTGTTACCATGGTGATCTTACAGTACAGCAGCTTTAACAGAGACAGTACTCATATTTATGGGTCTCTTTGGTCACTTGTGCAGCCATCATTCTAGGAATTTTCTCATAAGGCTCCGTTTGGAGTGAGCCTCTGAAAAATCTCAGTTTGAAGGGCCATGTAGCCCCAACACTTCACCCTACCCCTCCATCTCAACACCAATCGGGACAACCCTACCCCTAGGGCGAAGTGTTAGGGGCAAGGGGTAAAACGGGATTGGGCCCAAGAGTTAGGGGATGTCTAGCCTCATGGAGCCAGTCGGGATCTTGTAAAGAGGACACAGTGGACCGGTCT
Organism: Semaprochilodus insignis; assembly: GCA_034552555.1. Lineage (NCBI taxonomy): Eukaryota > Metazoa > Chordata > Actinopteri > Characiformes > Prochilodontidae > Semaprochilodus > Semaprochilodus insignis. Next base: position 30,652,115 of record CM067490.1, on the reverse strand, counting down.
GAAGACCTCTGCTCTAGAGCGATACACGTATATTACTGACCTCTGTTCTGAATGACCATCTGGTATTACGATGTCCAGGCTGATCCTTTCAATGCCGCCGAGCATGGGCGGGGCTAAACTGCATGTGTATGAACTGTATGGACCAGACAGTGAACCGTATGTCCTGAAGCGTAATGTGGACGTATCAAACTCTCATTTGAGGAAAGTGATGAAAATGTAGTTTCCATGATGCGGGTCCTTTTAAATGACTACATGTTGAAGTGTTGTCCTGCCTGCAGGAGCTCGTCATATGCTGCTGATTAAGAGTTTGCCAGAAAACACCATCTTGCATATACTAAAATGTCTGGCGCTGGATTTATCTGAGTATTTCTGTGCCATGTATGTGTATATTTAGGTATCAGCCATCTCGTATTTTCATATCTGCGGATCAGCACTGACTCTCGCGTCTGGCGTCTAAGAATAGGTGGACAACAAAGCACTTCTGTAACTCTCTCCGAATAACAGTACCTGCTAATGGAAATAAAGTAAACAGCCTGGGGTCAGGACGGGACGTACGGAGTTAACATGACTCAAATCATTTTAGTGTTTAAGGGTTCTAGATCTACTCTCGAGTAGTGGTTCTCAACCTTCTCCGCCTCAAGGCACATATGTTTACTCCTCTGAAGCACAAAATGGGGGGATGATCAATATCAACACATATAGGCATGTAAGATTGCTTTACACCTTTGCAGCCCACTTGTGGTTCACAGCCCAAAGGTTGAGAAACCCAGCTCTTGAGGATACCACCAGAGCGTCTGGGCCATGAAAGGTCCAGTTCTTCCCCTGAAGAACAAAGATCCTGCCTTTTTAGGGCACATATATGGAATGACAGCAGCTTCCGGATGTCTGCAGTGCAGGGCTGGCTTTTTTGCTCCTCTCTATCCACTGTGTTCTCTCGCAGACGAGCACCAATAACAGCTATGACCGGATTGGACACGTACTGGACATGTTTCTGGATGTAGCCACATCAATGTTCAGACACTCCTACATCAAAGAATTGGTCAGTCGGTCCAGATTTGGTGGATGCCTTCCCTGGCACAATTCCGAGGAGAATTCCCTGTAGACTGGGATTTTAGCCACTGCTGGTAGACCCGTATGACCGTACGCTTCCATACACCTGCAGATTCAGCTACTTCCTTCACACTATGGTCTTTGGCACGCCCAAATGCAGTCACTCCTTTTAGCCAATCATTAACATCTGCTCTGGAGCCATTTTCCACACATGGAACGAGACATTCCCTGCACTGTACCACCTCTTCCCAATCTATGGATCCTGTCACTCACACACCACAGGAATTTATAGCCCCATCATCCTCGTGCAGCGCCATCTGCAGGAGCCTGAAGGTACTACCACCTTAAACACGCAAGGTGACTCATGTTTTGTCTGGTGAGCTTATATTGTTCTTATAGTACCAACAGCAGCGTTAAGTTAGCTTGCTTGCTAATGTGCTGTGAAACTAGAGGAACAATTTGTGATGTATTGCTGATGACTGGACGACAATGAAACGCCTGTTTGGGGTTTAAATAAGCTTTACAATTAAAGTAACACTGAATTACAGATAACTGCCCCAGCGTTCTCTATCGAGCTCAACCACTCCTCACTCTCCCACCAAAACCCCACAGAAACAGACTAGCGTTTTCCTCCATCGTCTCTTTCATCTCTCCTCATCTTCCCCTACTTCCCCACACATTCTGTTCTTGAGCCACATGTTCCTTAGCTGCTCCTGCTGCTTTATAGCCGGTACTGCTACAGAGCTAACACACTGTTGATGAATGAGATGAAACTGAGACATGCAGGTATACTGTACACGCCTGGTGACTGAGTGAACGAGGCTGCTAACACATCCTGAGGCACTGCACCAGTCCTACAACCAAGATGAAAGCAGTAGAAGGTTGCTCCAGGCTAGGTGAATATGTGTGTGTGTGTGTGTGTGTGTGTGTGTGTGTGTGTGTGTGTGTGTGTGTGTGTGTGTGTGTGTGTGTGTGTGTTGCTCATGGAAAATGACTTGCCGGAAAAAACATTTCACCTGACTGCTCAAAAGCCCAGACATGCTCGAGGACTGAAAAACAACCCACTCCGCAGCCGCAGCAGCATCCTCCATCCTCCAGCACATCCCTTCCCACACCCTACAGATCATTCCCTCCACCCCCTCGGCCCTACACCCGGAGCTGTCGTACAGAAACGTCCCGCCTTCAGCTCTGAATTAGGATCTGACAAGCTCAGGATTAAGACTTTTCCACAAATTCCTATTACAGAAGAAAAATCCCACCTCAGTTTAGGAATGACACGTGATCTTACAGCACCTCAATTCAGGAAATCCTAAACCACATAATCAATGCTAGTAAGTGTTACGGTAAGAGATAAGCTAGGTGTGAAGTGACTTTGCTCAGCAGAGCTATCTGGAGAGCTGCTAAACAATTAAATGAGTGTTAAACAAATAACACACACACACACACACACACACACACAAATATTTTGTAATTCATAGTTTGTATGTATACATTAATATGTATATATTAAATTACTGAAATATATATGGGAAAACAGAAATATCCCAAAACAAATCCCAAAATTTTTTAAAAGTAAGTTTAAAGTAAGTCAGTGGAACTTTTTTCCAGGCAGTTTTGGGACATTCTGTTAGTCTATTAATTATTTATTTTCATACATATATATTTGTATACATTTTCAGTTTTTAAATAATTAGTAATTTATACATCATTAGATTATATTGTAATTATATTCAAATTACAGTATTATATTATAAATCATATGTACATATATATATATATAAAACTGATTTTAAAGTAACATTAATTTCATTAAATTCTACACTAATTTCTATGTTTGAAAATTACATAATGATTGGACCAACAGAAATGTCCCAAAACTGTCTGGAACACAGTCTGCTTCCACTGACTTACTATAAACTTACTTTAAAATCGGTCTTGTTGTTTTGGAGCTACTTGTTTTCCTTTGGACAGTGATGATCTATACATATACACTAATGATGAAAGAGTTACAATGTATATGCCACGTACTATACAGTCTGTGTCTAAAGTAAGGCATAGGAGCAGTAAACATACGTAATCCACTTTAATAATAATACTAATAATAATAATAATAATAATAATAGTCACGTCATTATACAGAAGTGATACATTTAATCCTCAGAGACACATTAATAACTGTTAATAAATAACAAAGATACTACACACGTACCATGAGCAGGCTTTGGGCCATACATCATCTTCAGCCCATCTATCACCTCATCACTCCATCCATCCTTCATGTCATTACAGCCTGCCAGCACCACCCACAGCACTGCAGGTGTGGAGGCTTCACCGCCCAACCTAACCCCCCACCACCCCCACAGCCTGACTTACAGCTGACAGCTTTCAGGCTACAGCTCGTCTTCTTGCCCACCCTGCAGCAGGCACATGTTAACTGCCAGGTGTTTCATCCAACAGTACACCAGCTCAGGCGTTCCGGCCAAGACAGATCTGACAGAAGTGTGTTAGGTAGCGCTGAAGCACGGGTTTACACGCAACACAACAGAGCCATGCAGAGCCAACCGGACTCACGGTCTAAACGGAACGCAGGAAACGAGAGAGAACGGGGGACCGTCAGTGAACTCCATTAACAAGCTCTCAGCTCACCAGCCTGCCTTTCCATCGCTCCGCTAGCAGCCAAAGTGGCACCTGTCATCGTGAGATACATGAATAACCCTCATCCCCAACTCAGAGACGTAAAGCATGCACATCAGAGCCACAAAGCCTCCGAACGCCCAGGGAGTGCTGGGGAGAGGTCCGTCACGCTCACGGAATTTCAGCTGATAAACTGATGGTATCCAGAGGATTACGCTCGTCCAGCGCAGTTAAGAGCACTAACAGGAATTCTGTCCCTAGGAATGCTGTACACTAGATGTTGGAACATTGCTGTGTGGACTGGGTTGCATTCAGCAACATTAGTTAGTGAGGACAGCTACTGATGTCTGGTGATTAGACCTGGCACTCCAGTTCTGGAGCTCCTTCATGCCCCAGAACGCAGCCCAACTCCTCCACACCCCAATGCCGGGTGGCTTGGATGGGCATGGTGACCTATGGTTCATGTGTAGATGCTCCAGAGGATCCCTTCCCATTGGCCATGCTCTTTTATGAGGACTACACGCACTAGGTGTGGACAACTGAACGAATGGGCCCCTCAAAACAGCCAGCTGCACTACGGAACAGGAGTTTTGTTCCTGGTTTATGTGTTATATTCCAAACGGTTATCCATAAAACCAAACAGCTATATCAATCACACACGGTTTCTGAACCCTCAAAACTCCACAGGATAAAACTCTGGTATCTAAGCGAGCAGCAATCGCCCACCTCACCTTCAAGAGTTCTCCTGCAGTGCTCGCACGTGAAATGAGGAGCCCACAGCCTGACTGCATCAACAGCAGCACTGCAGGTGCGGACGCTTCGATGCCCAACCTAAACCGCCCCACGGCTTGACCAGCAGTCGGCCTTTAGCACAGTGAGATCACTACAGCTTGTGAAATGTAAAGAAGCCCCTGAAACCTCAACACACCAACATCCACTAACCAACCAGAACCCAGTAACAGTCTGCTGGAAGGTCCAGAAGCACCGTCACAACACGTATAACCAATGTAAAGGGCCCAACGTTGAGCGATCAAGCCTTTCCATTCTTGTGCCAGCACGTGGATTAATGTAATTCTCTGCACCATGGCGGCTCGCCTTCAGGACTGCTGACCAGGAACCGCCAGGAGGGCCAAATGTTGCACATGTTGCAAGTTAGGCTGCAGCAAAAATCTGGACTGTCTGGGGTTCCCTGAGGGCACTTCACTACACCGTTAAGTTTAAGATGCTAGTATTTATTTGTGGCGTCGCTGTTCAGCGCTGCACTCCCCTGTTACGTTTACGTTGGAATATGGCGCAAGGCATGCTGCAATCATAACATGCAGCAATGTGATCGCAATACCGAGTTCTGTCTACAACAGACCAGTACCTCTGCTTGGACAGAACACAGCGTGAATCATTAGACCAGATCACATCTCCTTAACGACAACAGAAAACATCAGAGCACTGCAGGCTAGGACACAGCGCTAGCTGTAGAGCTTTCATCTGGACCCCCTCGTCTCACAGAGGGCAGAGGGGACAGCCAGACAGGACTGGACACACTGCCCAACTGCTGAGGAAACAGGTCATCTGGCACTCCCCTGTGTCTCTCTGTCGCAGCGCATTCTCGTTCTCTCATTCTTTCTTGGCTCGGGCAGGGACTACGGAAAGTTCTCAAGCGTGGCCTCGGACAAGGTCAAAACGTCCAACACACAAACCTCTAGCCCACATATATCTATGCATTCAGCCCAGAAGGTTCTCCATCCGAACGGCGAACCTCACGCCACATGCTGCCACCCCTCGGACATCACGTACTGTTCAAACATCTGGACGTCCTTTTGAATGGCGAGTGGTCGCCAGAGTGTCATCCAGAGCAATTCCACAAACATACATACACACATATAGAGGAACACGAATCCTATGAACTCTGGATGACTGCACGAGTGGATGCTTGGCACAGTGGGTGCTCCTCATGTGCCTTCGCGTAGGAGATCATATTGCAGCAAAGTCACACAATGACACGGTGTGCAGTCGAGTCAGTAATGAGCACCCCGTGCACTCCTGACAGGGAACTCTGGCATTCATCTGGAATGCACACAAGTTACAGGCATAATTAGCGTCCTACTACATTAATCCTTAGCCATTGTGGCGGCGGCCTGCCGGGGTCCCCCTGGTGGAAGTCTGACTACGGCTACGCTCACACAGCACGAGAAAGTGGCCCTGATGTTCCTTTGGCTGAAGCGGATGAACGTTAACAGTTACCGTATAATGCATCAAGGCACATAGTGGCCATTACAGGTGAGGCTGAGTATCAAGAAACCAATCAATACAATCATAACCAGCTGAAGGACTGAGAACTTGATGCCAGGTCTGTCATAACGGGCCACCGGAGCCATGCGGACCCCAGAGCCTGTGAACGTGTTTAACTGGGTAAAGTGTCAACAGAAAGGCAGTCACATGCACGCAAGGTCCGCTTGTGTCAGCAGCTCAGGAGAGGCCAGGAAAGTAAACCTCAGACCAAGGATAAACTAACATCTAACAGCAAGGACCGTGGGTCACCGAGTAAGAGTGGGTGGGGAAGGTGCTGCATGACTTTGAGAACAATCCACCCCCACATGCTTGTGATACCGAAGTAGAAGTCATGGAACCTATAGACCGGAGGAGAACAGTGTTTATCCAGCAGGCCTACTGGAATCGCAGCAAGGCAACAGCTAAGAGCTACAAATCGTGTCAAAGATTAGCATTATGCTAAAGGTTAAGTATCTGGACAGATATGTTTAACCTCTGGAAGTAAACCCAAAGGGTCTAAGCTTGAATCTAGACTTCAAGGCCCTAATAACCTCCTGACACGGCTGCACTTGGTCTTTCTGGCTGGTCTTTCGGGCTCACTGGCACTTGGTGGAATATCAGTGGGGACATTGGAGGTAGCATCCTCCACAGAGCCACAGAGAGGTAGCTGTAGATAGGGCACCAGTGTTGGAGGACATTCTGAGTGCACCCAAGGACCAATCATCATATGTGGTATCCGCGGGAGGGCAGCCGCCCAACTGTAGTGCCATAAGACTTTATGGGGGGCGTTCTCTTTGATTTATTGCCCCCCTTATCTGCCATGGTGGAGGACAAAGGCTTTTCAGCCTTTAGATTTTTTACCAAGCTGCTTGGTGCTGATATTGCACCTCTGAACTGTGTTGTAAGACACCAAGACACTCCGGTCTCTGGGACATGGCCCAGCTTATACACAGCCTGACTAAAATCATCTAGACTAGGGATGCACCGATCCAGCTTTCCCAATTCCGATACCAGCACCGATACATAAACTTTTCATATCTGTCGATACCAGATATCATTTTTTAATGAATAAACCGTATACTTCACCGTGTTGGAGCGACGTACGGCACCAGGACTGACAAACACTACTTTACTAAGCTCACTCGTACAGCTGACTCTCCGGCTCGCTCCATATTGTTGTTCCTGTTCGTAAGTCAAGTCTACTGTAAGGTCTCGGGTTCCTGCAGAGCCGCCTCCGGCCACTCGGAGGAGACAAAGGGCCACCAATGAGCAATCAACACCTGCAGCTCACGCTACTTAAGCCTGAGAGTGCTGGACCTTGGGCAGTCTTGAGTTCATGTTGCCACTTGCACGTCTCTCATGACTAGCTGGATCAAAGGTTTCGAGGCTCTCGAGGCAGGTCGCTTCTCCCCCTCTTCAGAGCGCACTCACGCCGGGCGTTAGGAGGGATTCAGTGTGAGGCTCCTTTTCGTTTGAGGAAATCATTTTTGGTTTGCTCCATTGAGCTCGCCAGTTTTTCCTCCTGGCGGTCTTTGTTTGTTCCCTGTTTGTAAGTTTGTCCTCTGCACACTGAGAGTCCACTCTGCTGGGGAACTGTTAGCCCACCTCGTAGCGCTGGTCTGTGATCACAGCGACCACCATGGTCCGAGGCTCGCTGAGGTGCGACAGTTCCCCGTTACATCTACAGGCACCCCACAGACATGCTATTGACGGCATAGCACACATCACAAAACGAATCAGAGTGGAGATCGGCCCCATGGATCGGCCTAATTATCCGGTACCCGATCCAGCTAATTTAATTAATATCAGAACCGATATCCGATCCTAATTTCGGATCGGTGCATCCCTAATCTAGACTACAGCATTCTGCACAGAGCTCTTGCCTATGATCAGGTTCTAAAGTCACAATCAACAAAGGCCAGAACGGACAGCAGTTGTTTGTGTCTGCGAGGAGCAGCCAGATGTAACAGCAGATTACTGCTAGATAGGGAGTCACAACCGGCATTCCAAAGACATGGGAGCAAGGGACAGGCTACGTAGCATTTACCTTCTGCTAGAGCATCAGACCTGATGTAACCAAGGGTCTCAAGACAGTCGTCCTTCGCTTTGGTGGGATTCAGTCTTCCACTGGCGTCGTATTAGTAGTGCAAGGTCCCGTATACACCTGGCATTAACATGCGTCCTGGCTGGTTTGATCAGGTGTGGACGGAGAACAAAGCATCTCAGAGACATACTGTGAGCTGACCTCTCAAAGGAGGTCAAGGACTCCTAGTACTACCACGTCTACACTGTCTGGCCAATTCACCATGTCGTTGTTTCTAGTGCTGCATTAACATCCCGAAATCTGGTCAAACCATTCCACGGAGTCTTCTCCAAACAGCCGACCCATGATTTAGCTAGCAGAGATGCCTGGGCATGCTCTCCTGGACTCCTTAGGCAAGCAACAGGACCGTTACATGCATGAGTTCCTTCTGATAAACCTTCAAATCGACTTTCATAAGCAAGCACTGAGGGCTGGCGTCCTATATCGGGAAAGAGGAAACGTTCATCACTTATGGCTCCATCCACTTGGGCCCCATCCTACACACGCTGCCTGTCCTGCAATAAACCTATGAATAATCCACAGACTCCGTCCGTTTGATTCGTCTGAGCCGTTTGAGTGAGCAGCAATCAGGGACAGCGGCGACTTGCGCAGCTTCACTCTGCCCATGAATAATTAAAGCCCTCAGCCGGCAGCAGCCATGATGACTCGAGAGCGGATCAGAGGAGGTTAACTCACTGTGCTGGAACTAGCTGAGAGTGGGAGAGAGAGAGAGAGAGCAGCGAGTGGGAGACTAGAAAGAGCAGAGGAATGAAAAGAGAGAGAGAGAGAGAGAGAGAGAGAGAGAGAGAGAGAAACGTGTTACACGCTCACTGAGTCCTCCATTTTTAATGTAGGGGTTTAATGAAGAGAGTCGCTGCCCTCTTCAACCTTGTTTAGTCGCACACCGTCATCACTGTAGCTGCTGGAGCTGCACTGTTACTGCACATCGCTTTCACCTGCCTGCCATGTACAATCACAGCCTGCTTTAATTCTCTATATAATAACATTGTTAGTATTACAGCATCTAATAATAATAATAATAATAACTTACTGGTGCTCTACAAGTCGCTCCAGAAGACAATAACATAAGCTCCGACTGCGGGTCAGCAAGCTCATCATTACCGAACAGAGCTGCTTCCCCAAGAGTTACAGAGCACAAAGCCTACTGCGGCTTCTCTGGACCGAATGTCATTTGATATTAGCAATTAACAAGAAGGAGGACGGATCAGAAAGTAGGGACCAGTATAGGCTAGAACATGTTTACGCCCCGCAGCGCATCCGCCTGCAAAGCTTAATATATTCATCCAGAAGTCGGAGCAGGTGGGGCGGATTGGGTGGGAACTGTTTGTTAGAATTAGAGTTAGGTGAGGTCAATCATTCCCTGAGTGGAGAGTCTAGGGCCATTTTTGCCATTTGTGCTGCACACAGAGGAACTTGTCTTCGGCATTTAACCCATGCGTGAAGTGAAACGCCCACATATACACACACTAGTGAACATACACTAGGGGGCAGTGAGCACACTTGCTCGGAGCAGTGGGCAGCACTACCCACGGTGCCTTGGGAGCATTTGGGGGTTAGGTGCCTTGCTCAAGGGCACTTCAGTCGTCACTGTCGGTTTAGGGAATCGAACCGGCGACCCTCCAGTTACAAGGCTGGTTGAGAGGCTGGTTCCCTAACCTCCAGGCCACGACTGCGCCCACGACTGTTTCGGGGATCATATGGATTTACATCACATGCTTCAGCTCGACAGAAGGTCAGGATGAATGGGCTGAACACCAACATCGGCTGCCTCTGGCCAAATGACCCGTGTTGTTGACTTTCTTAGGTCGCGTTCAGACTGCTAGCTCAAATATGACTTCTGGCAAATCCAGACTGTGTCCAGACTGATTTCTGATAGTCTGGACAGCAATAAAGCAATCCAAATGGATTTTAACGGATACATCTCAGTCTGGACACTCCGGTCACTCAAACAGGATTCCAAAGCGCCTTCCGAGTCATTCGCAACGATGTCAAGAGTGACTGAAGTGCTGGGTTTTCAAGAAAGTGCTGGGTTTCCTCTGTGAGAGTGACTGTTTGGAGGGTGAGACGATGCACCTCCATCACTCCTGAAGCCGCATTTGAAAGCCACGTCACCTACGTAAGTACCTATGTACTTACCGACACCCAAGTCATTACCACGGCAGCCTTGCACATAGACTGGTGATATCTGGCCAAACTCATCCGACCTGATCACTGATAACTCTGAAGTCTGAACACAGCCTAGGTGGCATTAACACCTCGTCTACAGAGACCACACCTGTGCATGTTTTCAGGGAAGGGAATCCAGAGAAATCTCAGACTGTGCAGGGCAAGGCCGGAAACCATCGCTGAATGTGCATGACCTTCGAGCCTTCAGACACCCTGCGGAAAACCCGAAAGACCCAGAAGATCCGGCTGGACGGTGGTCATCCAGCACACGGCCTGTTTACCATACTGCCAACCTGCCATTCTGTACCTGCAACAGCAGCATGGCTTTGTGGTGTCCAGATCTGTGTCCTGTTGAAAACGCATGACGCATCTTAAAGAGGAGACTCAGACGACAGCGATGACCATGGACGGCTGAACAGCTGAAGTCATGTATCAAGCATGAAGGGACTAAACTGCAACAATGAGAATCCTCAGTTCCCAAACAAAGTGAGGTAAACATGACTCTGTCCCAACTTCGAGCGTGCCACTGGACATCTGGGCCATCATCTGGGCTTGTAGGAAAGCAAAGAAGAAGAAGCGTAAGTCTGACGTCTAAGCAAGCGTCTGCTCCTAACCTAACAAACTTGGCCTCAAATCTTCTGGATCTTCTGGAACTAACCTCAGCCCCGGAGCTTCATCTTGCCCAGCCCACTACAACCACGGTGACCTGTCCCTGCCAGACTGGGCCTGCTATTGTAGTTACAGTGAGTGGACACATACTTTCCAACAAAATAAACACACAAGCGTGAGCACGAGCGTGAACACCGCAATGATGCTGTAGCTCGTCTGCAAAGTGGAGTGACTACTAGTTAGCTAGCTAGGTCGTTAATAAGCCTGTGTGTAATAGGACATTAACATTAAGACAGCCATCTGTAGCATTAACGTACAAGTAGACTGAAGAAACCGGCTTTGGCCACATATCAGGAATGCTGTGGACCATTAACATGTCTGAATATGTGGACTCGCCTGCCGTCTGTCCTGGGCAGCCTCTCCTCAGGACTATACCAGGATACTGACCATGCATTTGTCTCTTTCTCAGTCTCTCAGCAAGCCACTGGGAATTCGTCCCAGTGTGCAAGTAGCTCTCCCTTGTGGACAATCTTGTAAACCATCAGTGAGTGAGTGAGTGAGTGAGTGAGCCAGGTCCATAAGGTGCTTCGAATCTAAAACCATGATTCCACGTAAGGAACGGCCTTCACTTCAGAGGTTCTGCACACCGATTTTACTTTAATCCCACTCCCACCTGAATTCTTCCAAAAAAGTGGCTCACGTCACCTCCGCCCACAGTGATGCTCCAGCTCTCTACCGCGTATGGCCCCATGACTGTAAATGACATGCAATACTGAACTTACTCCATTTACAAAAGTTCTAGACTTGGTACACTGCGGCGCCAAAATGTGCACACCAAAAGCATGGAGCTGTAGAGGTTCCTAATGGTGTCCTGTGATAATCCATCCCATGCAGCTTGAATATCCTCACACAGTTCCTGCAGATGGTGCGGTAGGGGTGGAGGTGGAGGGACACCAGGCCTTCTGGACGTGTGACATGTGACAACAAACCGTTCATCTTGGTGCTGACCACGGGGCCTCCACACACGGATTCGTTGGTCGTCTCCACCAAGACAAAAGCGGGACTCGTCACTGAAGATGACCCGCTGCCATTCTGAGTCACTCCATGACAGTCTGGTACGACACCATTGCAGTCTTTGGTGACGGTGACGTGGTGTTAAGGACAGTCGTGGTAACGGTCTGTGTACATGTAGTCCTGCGTGGTGCAGCCGTCTGCCAATGGAGCTGCACTAACAGGATGACTCATGGAGGACATCACTGCTCGCTGGATGTCTGTAGTCGTGGGTGTTGGGTCAGTCAGGTACAGAGATAAGGCCCGTCCTTGCTTACGTCACATGTGCGGCCGAGCGTGAAACTTCAAAATCAGTCAATCATCAGTCACAAATATCTACTTCCCAACACTGCAGGCCCTGAAACATGTCAACGAGTCCATCTGGACCACGTGTGAGTCTGTCCTGCTCCTGCAGATGATCTGAAAGCATTTTATTTGCACCCACTCTGCTTCATTTCAATCACATTAGGAGAAAATCGAGTTGACAGTTTCAATTCCACTGACCGCTCCCGCTTGAAACGAGGCCACTAATTGGTTAGTCAATAATGACAGGCAGTGACGTGACCTATTAACTTCATTCAACTTCGAGCTCCTCATCCTCACGGCCTGCTGGGGAAGGGTCCGGCTCTGAGGGCCCTGCCCCGACCAGGGTCAGCCAGCAATCAGTTCCTATCAACACATGGAGTAAAGAGGCTGTCCAATCAAAGGGCCGAAAATAGCAGTTAAGAGAGAGAGACATCTCTGTCGTGATTGCTGATGGGTCAGAGAGTGAGCGAGAGAGAACGGGCGAGAGACCCCTGCGGAGAAGGTTTCAGAGTGAAAGGGAAGAAAATTCTAGAAAACGCAGAAGTGATATCAGAACTGAAGTAAACGGGAATGCCCGGATGCACTGCAATCAGACTAGATCCTCATCAGGAATAACCCTCCAGCAACAGGAAGACGCCTGGATTCTCAGACCGGACAGACGTACACCCCCCACCAACCAGATTTCCGTCTCCAAGAGGAATGCATCAGCGGGAAGGTGTTAATGCAGGGAGATGTCATAGCCGTCATGGGAAATGAGTTCGCTTCCTGCTTGAGCTTGAATTCATTCCGGACTCCGGCCCCAGCGTTCCCGCTGAGGCACCTCGCCTTTGATTAGTTTCAGAGACAGCCGGGCCTCGAGATACGAGCGAGGGTAAGGGCATGCCAGTCTGGAAAGAGAGGCGTGTCACGCTGGAAGAACACTTTGTTCAACTGCAAACTGACAGTCGGAATTACAGATCACTTCAGGAGCAGAAGATCGGGCTTTTATTCAGAGCTGTTCTCCGACATTCCAGACAAGGAGGAGCAGGTCCAAAGGCTGAAGATCATCACGGGGTGGTTAGTATGATCATATCACTATTGCAATAACTTGCATGCGTGTTATGAACAGCTAATTACAGACAGCAAGGAGTGCCCTGTGACTGAAACCTACCGACTAGCGTGTAACAGCACCAATAACAGCTGGGACTGGATTGGGCATGTACTGGACACGTTTCTGGATCTGGGCCACGTCAATGTTCAGACACTCTTACATCAAAGAATTGGTCAGTTGGGCCAGATTTGGTGGATGCCTTCCCTGGCACAATTCCGAGGAGAATTCCCCGTAGACTGGGATTTTATCCACTGCTGGTAGACCCGTATGACCGTACGCTTCCATACACCTGCAGATTCAGCTACTTCCTTCACACTATGGTCTTTGGCACGCCCAAATGTAGTCACTCCTTTTAGCCAATCAACAACATCTGCTCTGGAGCCATTTTCCACACATGGAACGAGACATTCCCTGCACCGTACCACCTCTTCCCAATCTATGGATCCTGTCACTCACACCCCGCAGGGATTTATAGCCTGTATCATCCACATGCAGCGCCATCTGCAGGAGCCTGAAGGTACTACCACCTTAAACACACAAGGTGACTCATGTTTTGCTGATTTAACTTGGGGTCCCATTTATTTCTGAGGGCAATTTTAAGTACTGCTTAAACAGGGTCTCATGAAACCAACAAAAAAAAAAGTACAAAATAAAATCAATATTTGAACTCTGGTCAAAACAAGACCAACTTTTCTGCCGGTGCCTCCCTGTAGTTCCAAATTACAGTTCACAATTACGATCTCACCTGAAACCCACAACCTCATCAGTCTGCTCTACTTTCCCGGCCTGGTGCTGAGTTTCCTGCAGTGCATACAAATGAATTCATTATTGGTGACATTTTCATGAGAGTTCTAGACGGACTGACTGCTAGCCTGGACCCCCAGCCACTAGATGGCACCGTTCTTCATCATTAGACCCTTCCACCCTAATGTAAACAAGTAGCATAAGGATGCACCACTAACATTAGCATTAGCACACCTGTACACGTGGCAGGATGGTGTTATACTATGCCAGTTGTCCTAAAGTTCTGCATTAAGACCTGCGTACAGTGTCGTAATACAGTATACTGCGATGTATCGGACTGCAGCCCCAATACCATGGTACCTATAGCATCACCAGGTTCTTGTCAATGCCGAGCTGTACACACAGCCCTAGTAACCACGCTAAA